>CATIWK010150307.1:0-26926 GCA_949634005.1 Mallotus japonicus | reverse complement strand
AGATAAAGATCGAACTTTTATTTTTTTTAGTTGGCTATAGATATATTGAAAAAAGTTATCCAACTAAATTATTCAACTTTTAGCATCCCATTATACTAATTATACGGTATTTTTTCGTATCGATGAATTATTCCTCATTATATTTCTCCTATCCTTCAATTTTTTCACTTTTTAACTATAACTAATTATTAACATGTATGGAGTGGTTTAGATAATAGTTATTTTCTCTAATAGCATAATAAAGTGTGGGATTTTTGAAATTAATTTATATAGAATTATTTTTTTATTGTACAATCTACTAATATTTAACTTTTTTTAATTTTTATTAATAAAAAAATATAAATTCAGTAAAATGATGGGCTGTTTTGGGTTAAAGTTTATGGGCCAAGAAGAATTAAGGCCCAACTAACTAACTTTAAAAGTCCAGTTATTACAGAGATTCCTTACAAATCCAGTTGAGCCATGCTTTCAAAAGTCCAATCACATTAAGGCAAAGAGGAGGGATTTGTTGCTGTAGCCTGCCTGTATGTTGGCTCTACCAGCACAAGGTCCAGAGTTTAGTACTTCACCATTTTGAATGGACGACACAGGAATTGTGGACATGGATATGAAAAAATGTTTTGTTTTTTCAAATGCAGGATACGAAGACTGGGATCAATTTACAGATATTAAAAATACAGGGTCAATTTATAAATATTAAAAAAATAGAGGTTTACTTTATTTTTATAAAAAATTATGAAGTTGATTTAATATAAATTATAAATTTAATTTAATTTAAAAATATACTTTTCATGGTTAATTATATTTTTTTATCACTAAAAATAATTTTAAAAAGCACACAAGAAAAAACATGATAACCGTATTTGTTAAATAAAACGCTTTTACAAACTCAAACATCAACTAATTTTCATGTTATCTTATACCATAAATAAAATAATAACACCTCAATCATATACAATTTTTCAATAACAAATAAATAAATTTCCATCTAATTTTATTTTAAATTAACAATTGTCAGATACACGTCCTTTTCTTAAAAAAAAAATGGCATTCTTTATATCTAGAAACGCTCCCAAAACATATCGATCGGACAGGTTTTCAAAACAAAATGTGTTCAACACAAAACACAGCTATTTATAGAAGTGTCCATGCTTCATACGTGAAGACATACGGGGCCTATTGCATCAGAGTTTGCAGGCACACGCCCCATCATCCAAAATCAGAGAAAGATTAATAACACTATTGGATAGGATTACTTGCAAAATATAAATAATTCTAAAATTCTAGAATTACAAAACAAGCCACGAGGCAAGTAAATGGGATTGACTGTGTGTAGTGAGTCATTTAGTTGTAACCACACTATCAAAATATGAATCCAAACAAACAATGTACATGCACAACAACTTGCAAGGTTGCTTGAGCAGTTTGCACTGTTTACAGGATCACACAATCTCATTGTTATGCATAAATTATGCTCTGCACTTTAAGGTACATAATCTAGTTATCTACCTGAATGAGACTTGCAATGGAGGGAAAAATTGAAGATATTGTGAAGAGAAAGCAACTTCCATTTCAATTTTTCCTCATTAATTTCTTACATCAAGCAATCAACCCACATTCATCACCTCAAAATAAGTTTTACAAACCTGTATTTTCACTCGAAAAAACCAATAGCAGTTGATCAAATACCTGCCCCTGTCTTCCCTCAAACAGGATTTTACCATGTTGGCTCTTGCTGAATAAGAGATTGTCCAACGAACAATTTCACTGCTTTCACATCTAGAAGCTATTTGGCTTCTCTGCACATTACAGGAGGACAGTAAACAGTACATGCTTATCGCGCCTCCAAGTATTCTCACATGTTCCAACTCATTTTGTCTACTGCTTTGATGTCATTGAGCTATCTGACTGAAGCATATTTCCCTGTGTTTCAACATAGGGTCTAATGAAGGTCCTCCGCCACCAGACCTCGAAGGCTCTCTGGAGATTTGGGCAGTTATCACCAGCCTTCAGAAAACTGCCCAACCAAGTGAGCAAGATACTCTGTTGATTCTCCAATGGTAGAGTCAGGATTGTCCTCCCAATGCCTTCCTCCACTACCTTCCTGTCAAATGAGCGGCAACCATGTTGCAACCAACTGTAGTCATTGATCAATGGCTGTAACCAGGTTTGTAATAGCAAGTGGCGAGTGTCCTTTGACGGTAGCAACTCCCCTCTTCCAATTCCAACAAATAACCTTGCCGTAATGCAGCTAACATGATATCGAGAAACTATAGGCAGTTTTGCATGTAGGGCTGCCAATTCCTGCTGGTTAGCCCACATGAAAGCAAACTCATCAGCTGCTTGCCTGTCGGCTAAAATCTCAAGCAACCATGACATATTATCAGCCTCAATGGCTATTTGTTTGACCATTGGTTCCCTACGGTCTGTTGGTGTATTTACGAACTCAGGTTCAGCAGCTTTCCTAAACAAAGACAGAAGAGAATTCAAGCAACTTCTACATGAGCTGTAAATGGTTTCATTGCATATGTCATTTGCTCCTGCATAACTTGGAACACTGTTATTCTCCCGAAGGAGCTTCAGTACCACAGATTTCATTTCGCGGCGGCCTCTCTCCTCATTGCTTTTAAGAACAAGTTCCATTATGTGGGAAAGTGTCTCTTTAGGTGGATTAGCATCAGAAGAGATTCGTTTCAAAACTGGAGTGACCCCAACACCTTCATTCTGGAGTCGTATAATTGAAGATACCACTTTTTCTTCTTCTTCTTCACCAACCCATGGAACTGCTTCTAGATATTCCAAGCATGACTGAATGCAGGAGTTGAAGCCAAGAAATTCAGCAACCTGAAACAGAGTTCCAATCACTTCGTGATTAGTCAAAATTAGAATATTATTCATAAACCAGAAACAAAGAATGATAATAGGATGACATTGGGATCCTGTGGATGTTTATTTAGTACTTCAATCTGCTGACTGCATAAATTTGGCATAAGTTTTTTTTTTTTCCCCATTCATGAACATGACATTCAAATGGCATCTAGCAGATCTGTTCTTCTCCTAACTACGATATTGAACGGAAAATTCACAACAAGCAAATACACCATACAAGTCATGCAAAAGGAAATACATGCTTTGAGATAGAGAGGCACAAAGCAGACCATATTTACAAGGAAGTGGGATGATGCAACCACTTCTTAAGAGACAATTTTTACTTTCAACACTGACATAAGCATCAATATGATCTCTAACACAGTGGCCATCCATGGTTAGAAACTTAGAAATGGTTGTAGTCAATCAGCAATAGAAAAGAGAAATTAAAGACCGGAGCAGCTTTGTGCGTTTAATGTTCATTATATCTCTTCCAACTTTCTCTAATCCAAACTCCTCACTCAACAATGCACTCCAAGTCTCTGGAATTGGGAATGTGTATAAAAATTCATAAATCATCTACCCAGATGGGTTTCTGCTACAACATTCAGATTATAGGGTCTCAGCATCTATTAGAAAAACTCACTAACTCTAGAAATTCTAATTTCCCTAGCACTTTCCAAACTACTGCAGCTTTATGAGAAGCATATCTAGATATTGATAAAAAACAAATAACTGAAGGAAAAGCAATCTTTGATCATGTCAAATAATTGGAAAAGAATGATTCAAATACAATGGTATGGCTAAAAATAAATTTTGAGAAGTGAGTGAAAGAAATTACAATAGTATCTCACCAACCCTCTTCTTTACTTCAGAAGTAGGACTAGTTTTAAATCTTGACTGTTAAAGTACCTTGTCAGTTGGAAAGCCTCCAAAGATCACATAATAATAATACCCCTAGATTCTTAGTACTCTTAGTAACCACAAGTATACAAATACACAAAGAAGAGCAGTTTATGATCAACGTGCAAAGTGATGCACCATTTCTAAGGAAATTAAAAAGACAGACAACCTTACAGGCAAACCTGAACGTAATGCGTTTCTTTCTTTGCAAAAAGAATATCAGACATAATTCAAGCTTGTAATTATTCTAAACCCTTCTCACCCTACCTTCTCCCTGTTGGAGCTGAGGACAATTGAAAATGGATATATCCATTCATTACATACAGAAGATACTATCTTTCTATTTACATACTATGCAATGTGGTGCTATATTCAGAAAAAAAAATCACAATCAAAGACCATTATCAATAACAAGCATTGAAATCTATTCCAATAAAAAGAAAGGACTGTTGGACTGTTACCTTGATAATCCGAAGCACACGCGAAACACTTTGCTTGATCAACCGCTGTTTCATGTCTTTGCAATACATCAGCCCCACAGTTTCAACATATATCTCAACATCTTCACAGTCATCAATCTCAAGACAGGAGATATTGGACTCCTCTTCAGAAAATTTATCAGCAAAAAAACTGCTGTTCTCCACTAAGACATTCTTGTGGACGCTCAGCTTTACACAGAAACCTTGCTTTCCGAGCAAGACCACCTTCTTATCAGTGGTTCCAGGTTCCCCAAATTCAATTGCCACCTTCCTTGGCACACTTTCCACTTTAGGCCTTGGTGCTCTCTCATTAACAATAGAAGCACCGACACTAGGAACATCAGAAGCACAATTTCGCTGATCATCAAGAACACCTCCAGCTGGTCTTACAGGAGCTGGAGGTGGCTTTCTGTCATTAAACTGAGCTTGTTTTTTTGGGACTGTAGTCTTGGGTGGTGGTGATGAGGGTTTGGTTTTGTTTAGAGGATTTTGATTTTTAACACTCTTTTGAAACACAACAGGAGAAGGGCAACACCAAAAGCCTTCTGGTGTTACAGCAATTGGGACATTTCTAATCTTGGTTTGGCCTTGTTCTACTCTAGTAAGTCTAATTTCAGCCATGTTCAAGGACTTAAAACATTATTCAAACCACTATACGTCAAATTTTACAAAGAAAAAAAAAAACACCAAGCAACAAGCTGGCTTTCCTTGCAAATAAGATGAAGGAACACTTTTCTATAGGATAGAAAATGGAAAAGTGTGTTTGTTAAGTTAATCTGGGAACCCTAAATTTTATTTCATTTAAGCACTAAGCTACAGAATAGAAAATGATTCCTTCAAGATTAAGCCACTCAAAATTCAATACAAGTCAAATTACAGCTATGGAAAAACTTGACATTAAATAATTGTAGTTTCTCAGAAAAAAATAAATAAATAAATAAAACGAAGAACAAGAACGCAGTTCAAAAGAGCAAACCACAAATTCTTGGGAAAAGAACGAGCTTTGCAAGCATAGATCCTCACAAAAAAGCAAATTATACAGTTTCTCTCATACCCTCCACATCTAAATACAGATCAACTTCAAAATAGAAACCCATAAAGAAAGATATGAGCATAAAAGTTAGTAACTTTGAGAAACCCAAATCACCAAAAACTCACCAAAGAAGTGAACTTTAAAGAATTTCTTGAGAACCCATCTCTTATTATCTCATAGTTTCGAAGTACAAGAGTGCCTAAAAATCATTGAGAAAGAGCTCAAGTGACAAACATCAAGGGAACCAGTTAACAGGGAGTTGCAGGTAGGAATAATGAGTGTAGTGACTCTTCTTTTTTAACTGTAAACAAAGAAAACACTAAGTCACCAACACACACATCACATAGCCTTATTAAAGTGTAAAATAAAGTTGTTATGGGCTCATTCTCATAGGTTTATGTCTGTCTATCCTTTTGATGATTGCAATGTGATGTGGGTCTGAGATTTTTGCATGCCTTTGCTTCTCTCACCCCTCAAAAGCACTTTCTCAGAGATCAAACATGCCTGTCTCTCACCATCTTTTTTTCTTTTTAACTTTAATGTATTTTTTTTGGGTTTTTTTTGTGTAATTTTTTTTATATGTCTTGTTGCTTTTTTTGGACCGTTACTGGATTTTTAAGGCTGAAGAAAGACCATCGTTTTCATGGTTTTGGAAATGACTACTACACCCTTTTCTTTATTTTGCTATAATGAATCTAATTTAATTTATATAAATTTTGATTTATAAAATTTATAAATGTATTTGAAACAAAATCTTTAAAATTCATAATTTTACTATATTAATAGTTTGGTATATATATATATATAATTTTTTCATAGTAAATAATTTAATTTTAATTTCTAATTTATATTTTTAATTTTTTAAGGTTTAATTTAACTTTCTGAATAATTCGTAAATAATAAATAATATAGTAAATTCATCTTGAGATTAGTTTTATAATAAATAAATAAATAAAATTTAAACTAATTAAAATTTTATTTCATTCAGCTTGTCTTGTTTATATTCTTAAGGGATAAGTATAAAAAAATATCATGTGGTTTAACACTTTTTTATTTCTGGTTCTGTGGTTTTTTTGTGACACTTCAGTACCTTATGATATTTGTCATTAGTAAATTTAGGTCAAATTCACTAACACCGTTAATTATGATGACATGAATATTGATGTGGATGCTCACGTGGATGTTGACGTGCTTATGTGGATGCCGATGTCAGCATCCATGTTAGCATCAATATCATTGCAATTAACGGTATTAGTGAATTTGACTTAAATTTACTAACGATATAAAATACTAAAGTGTCACAAAAAAAATTATAGGATCATAAGTGAAACAAAGCTAGTATTTTTTTACTTGTCCCTGTTCTTTTTTTTTTTTTGAAATCTACTTGTCCCTATTCTTAAACAATACTAGAAATGATTGGTGGGTAATAGAGGAATTTTGAATTAAGAAAAAGATGTAAATATAATTCTTGAGGGTAATAGTATTTCTGGATAAAAATGGGGCTAGTGACAAGGATTGATTGATGGTTCAAACATAAGAAAGTCCAAACCATCAACTGTATTTATGTGAATAATGACCATTTTTTTTATTATTATTATTGTAGTAGATGAAACTGTTTATTATATCCTACCTAGCTATTTCCTTATGGACTGGTAGCTCAAGATAATTTTTGGCTTATGTGGTTGTGGGATGTACACATAAGAGATCTCATGAAAAAGAAGCAGACAGCATATGTTAATATTATATTATTATTATTATCTTAAAAAAATATTATATATTTTTCCAACAGTAAAACAGAATTTTAGTAACATTTAAAACGAAAAAGGAGAGAGGTCTTTGACTGTGAGAGATGATAACAAGAGACTATTGTTAGACTTTGCATAAGTGAAATGAAAAAAAAAAAAAAAAAAAGAAGAAGCATTCATTGGTATTTTAGAATGTGATGTGTTAGAAGTACATAATTAGTAGCATACCATGCATATATGATTACATCTTAAACCCTACCAAATGCAAATTCCAAATGACTAGAATAAGCATTCTTAAATACCTTAAAATCAATATACTATTAAGAGCATCTAGTGTTGACAGCTCTTTCATCAATCATAGATTTGTCAAAGCAAATTCTATACATATAAAAAAGAGTTGTGAACATAAACATATAGATCAATGGGGCCAATTGAAATGATAAAAGCAAAGTGGGGGGAGCATAGCATTGATCATTTCATTTATTCAAATTAAATGCAAGATTCTTTGTTCTTCCTTTTTGTTCCTTGCTACATTGCTATTTTGCTTTATAGAAAGAAGAGAGTAACACATCATTTTCAAGTGTCACAAGTTCAAACATAGAGAATAAGCATTTGGTTAGGCAATCAAATATTCTTATTGAGTAGTAGTAGTAGTTATTCAATCTTTTGACTATGCAATTTCTTTCTTTTGCATTATTGGTGTGGACTTGTGTGAGAGAGCGGAAATAGTTTAGTAGTCATTTTTTTTTTAAAAAAAATATATAATAAAATGCAAGATGATATTATAAGTTTTTCCTCTTAACTAAATTTGTTATCTTTTTTAGCATGGTTTCCCTAATCAAATTAGAGGTTACTAAAAGATCATGCATAGCATTGAATAGCTAGTTGCAGAACCATTAGTTATATTGAATAGCAAGCCGCCGAATCATTATTTACATTTAACTTATCTGAATTTTATCGTTGTTAATCTGGTACTCTAGTGCTGTGGGTTACATGCCCGAATCCATTGGCTTCAGGTCTTTTACGAGTTGGTGGTCCCACACTTATAGAATGTTTGTGGAAGATGATAGAATTGATATTCTAAATAAGGTTGCTGGCATCTGCTGGTCCATTTGGCGAGCTAGGAACAACCTGATATTCAATAAGATCCTTGAAGATCCAAGACAAGTTGTCATTTCTTTTGAAAAGTGGTGGTTAAAGTTTGTTCCTCTGGAAACAGTTGCTCATCAGTCTCAGCCTCACGAAACTGTCCAGTCCCATTGGTCTCTTCCTTCACAAGGCGTTCTAAAACTGAACTGTGATGCCTCTTTTGATCACTCTACAAATCAATGTACTCTTGCTTTTATCTGTAGGGACTGGCAAGGAAGAATTCTGCATCTTAACACCACTTCTGATCGTAGCCATTCTGCTCTCCAAGCGGAATTACTGGCCATCAGTTTAGCTATTAATTTTTCAAGGAACTTTCAGCAGCAAATCATCATTGAAACAGATTGTAAAAGAGTTGTCCATTTTCTGTACTCCCAAGGAACTTCTCCATGGGATTCTACTTCACTAATAGATGATATCAAATCTTCTCTAAATAGATATAGGAATGTTAAAGTTTGTTTTGTTCCTAGATCAGCAAACAAGGTTGTAGATTGGCTCTCCAAATGCCAAAGTAGTATACTGATGCTTGATAATAGGTTTTATGTTCACTCTCAGTTGCAATCTCTTTTAGAAAGAGATCTGATCCCTTTGTAATTCTCGTTTTTTAATGCATTTGGTTGTTCAAAAAAAAAAAAAAAGAAAAAAGGATTATATATAAAAAAAAAAAAAAGGAAAGTTTATATATAAATGTGATGTGTGTTCTTATCTCATTCTTTGCTTTTCTTTTGGGTCCCCCTATATATATACATATTTTGTTTAATTTATATATATATATATATATATATATATATATATATATATATTAGTGGTGGATAAATATGAATATATATTTTTTTTTGTTAGACCATGAGGTATCATGGAAGGGTCTCACCTTAGTGTGAAAGTACCTTTAAGCATCCATATCCAGACTAATTTCCTGTTCGAAATACTTTGGGACTCCTTGTGAGGTGTTGATCTCTCCCAGCTGAAATTCTCGAACCTGGGTTCACCATAAGTGGAAGACTAGCTCCTTACCACTAGACTCAACCCCAATTAGTTATAATTATGAATATTTAGTCGAAAATTTTTATACTAATTTTAAAAATTGAATATGAGATCTCTGAAATTTTAGGACATCTTCTTAGATTAATTCGTCTAAAGCTTGTCACCTTTGGGTCCCCATATATAGGGGCCATATAGTTTTGACCTCTTAATAATTCCCTATGACACTTAGACCATACTTTTTATACTTTGATGATCATCATGTACCTCATCTTACCTAATATATTCTTACCATCTTTTTTCCATTAGTTGGGATTATGGATTATGGGCCACATTTAACTAAATTGCAAACTTTTTTTATAATAAATTTAATGAAGTTTAAGCGGTCATTAACATGTATATACAATAAAATTTAATTAAAAATTCTTTATTTTACATTTAAGATGTCCATGCATACACATAATAAAATTTTTATATAAGTCATGACTATTAATTATTAATATCATAAAAAAAATAAATTTAATTTTTTTTAAGAGACATCCATCGTGGAATAGATTCAAAAATTCAATTTTTAACCATTAATCTAAATTTTATTGATATGACTAAAAATATATTTTTATAATATAATTTCAAAATTTTAATTTATAATTTGAAAAGATAAATAAATATTTTTGATATTTAGTATAAAAAATGCATATGTATAAATAATTTTCTTGCTTCTCTCTTCAAAATTTCTACCACAGAATTTAATAGGGCGGTGATGAGTGAGGAATTGACAAGAGGAATCTGTCATTGGGTCATTATCATGCAAGCAAATCAAATGCCTCTGCTTCTTCCGCTAATTGTTTGAAGATACCCAGCTATACCTACCACTTTAAAGATTAAAAAAAAAAAAAAAAAAAAAAGTTGAACAATTTTGATGCTTGAAAACACATCATCACACATGTTTTACGATGTCTTTTCTCTTCTATCTTTTTGTCTATGATTATGATAATTTAAAACTTTTTTAGTGCTAATTAGATAAGATTAGTTTAAACTCCATCAACTTTTTTGCATATATAGTTTCTTTTTTTAAAAAAAAAAAATTGGATAAGGTTTGTCACATGTCGGTCTAATTATTAACATCTTTAATACTATAGGACAATATGTTTTGAGTTAATCTAGTTTATTTTCTTTATCAATAATAAATTTATTGAAAGTACACTCAAAAAATTCAATTTTAATTATAGTAAATTGATGTAAAAAATTGCTCTTATGTTTGAAGAAAATAAATGTCCAGAGAGTTTTATTTGTTTAGATCCATTCGGCTCAAATTTTGAATTAGTGAGAAACAGTTTGGATAGGTAATTATTCTTAGTCCTATTATTTAGTTATAGATATTTTCATACATACTAAGCTAATAAATTAAATTGTGAAGATGTATTTTTTAAAATTCTTTATACTTACATTAAAAATATATATATATTTGAGACAGAATCCATATGGTTCTCACATGTAAATGCTTGTTAACATGCCACAAAATTATTCTCTATAACAACCATATGTATGCTCAGAATTTTAATTCAAAATAGTCTCTTTAATGAAAGTTGTTAGCAGAATTCATGATCCAGACTGTCCACAAGACATCTATATACACAGAAATGCATGAATATCATATAAATGCAAATGAATTTAATCCCAATTTTATTTTCCTAAGAAACATATATAATACCCTTTTTTTAATTAATTAGTTTAATATTTTTATTCTGAATTTTTGATAAGTTGAAAAGCATCAAATAATGCAAACCATATGATTCCTCAAATGCACATAACATCGAAAGATTATTTATGAAACTAAAGATATTAAAACTGTTAACTTTTACTAAAATGGCAAGAAGTTTAGATTCTCTTAAATAAAATTTTGAGTTCGAGTATTTTATATATATATATGAAGAAAACATGTGTTGGAAGAGTTTCATCTCTTATAGGTCTACTCAACCTGAAATTCGAAATATTTAAAACTCTTATAATTATTAAATATCAAAAGTATTAAATAAAAAATTATATTTAAATTAAATTAAAGTGATTCTTAATTTTTATATTTATAAAAAAATTTTAATACAATTTTATTAAAAAATTGTGGAGGAATCTCTAATTGATATGAAGGGAAAGATGTGAGTACATTCTTTGTTAAATTGGGATGCATCAAGTTCTTTTTTGAGGTATATATTTGTAGTCCATATCTAAACAAAGGAATAAAAAGGATGCTTAGAAGTTAGAACTGCCCTCATTAGCGGACAATACCTTGGCTATGGCCTAAATGCTACTAAATTATACCCTCTGTTCACCTATAATTGTCACAAATTTGCTACATGTTGGCTCGATATTGTGGTCGGAGGCTAAACAAAACAATTATTATTATTAAGAGTAAATCACTAAAACCCCTCCAAATTTGCTAAAATATATTAATCGGTTCCTTCTTTTCCAGAAATTATAACATTTTTAAAAATTTGTTTTTTTACACTAATTCAAAATTTTATCAATTTTGATGCCAGTTCATGAACTAAAATGTATTTTTTTTATCATAAATTATTTCCTTTTAGTTTTTAAAATTTGTAGTTCTGATATTCATACTCTTTGTTTATTTTTTTTTTAGCACTTATACCCCTTTTTCTAAAAAATTTTATAAGTAAAAAAACAAATTTGAAAAATTGAAAATTATATATACATATATATATATATATGAAAGAGTCAAATGATTATGCGAATCAACTAGCTAAGGTCATCCTTAACTTACTTTATATATAAATAAATATATCTGTTTTTCAAAGAATAATTAGCTGGAATCAACAAGAAACACAATGTTGATGAGGAGTTGTTGATTTTGATTATTTCTTAATAATCAACTTAATTAATTAGTTAAACACATGAATTAAGCCATTTATATGCTGATCATGTCCAAACTACATATTTAAAAAAAAAATTAATATGAAGCTTTTTTTTTTTTGGCCATAAATGTAAAGCTATTAATTAGCAATAATATTTATTTGTTATAGCTAGACAATAGAAGATACCCTATGCTATAGATCTTGCTTTGTTTTGCATCAGTATGATCTATATTAATTGTCATTTCCAACTAGCAAAGCTAGAGATTGTTCTGTTTAACAGAAAATAAATGATGGGACAAGTTTAGATGTTATTCTTCTACAGAAAAATAATTTAATTTATAAATCTCTTTTCGATACAGGGCATGAGCCCCTAGCCGATAACCATCTGTATACTTAGTTTTTTTAATCGCATTTACATATAGATAAGGGAAAAGGTGCATTTAAGCCCCTAATGTTTATGGCGGGAAGCACATAAGTCTCTTATGTTTTTTTTGGACCATTTATACAAAAAATTAAGTTGTCTATGTGATTTAAGCCCCTTGACTAACGGAAGCTTATTTAAGAAAGAAACACCATTTATGCTCGATCTGATGTGACAATCATCCAACTATATTAGGTCTCCACATCCTTTAAATGATTGCCATGTCACATATTCTTCCCGCAGAAGTTGATCTTACTGCCATAGAGTAGCTTCTCTTGAATGTAACGTTAATGACCCATCCCTAAAAACAAACCTTTAGCAAATCAAAACCCTTGTTTCCTAAAAAAATGCTATGGTCCCAAAGAATCTGAGAAAGAAGAAATTCTTTTCAATGGAGATTCTCATTTTGGATTGAATAAAGCTCTGTTTTATGGTGTTGGATGGCCCTTCGATTTGACTAAAACAAGTAAAATTAGATTCTATTTTCTTTATTTCTTGAATAAAAAAGTGATGGTTAATGGTCCAAATGTGATGTTGGTTATGCTAAAGTGTTGTCTTTTTGTATGTAATGACAGTAGTTGGGTTTATTATATTATCTTTTTTCCCATTGCTAAATCGATTTATGTTTGGATGCCATGTGAAATGTACATGCAATGTTGTATTTTTTAGAGACAAAATGGGTCTTAATTTTGTCTTTTTTTTGTTTGCTAGTATGACAGCATGGAAGATACTGTGGATTTAATTTTTAACCACTGTGGTAGTTGGGAGGTGGGTGAAAATGATGAGCTTTTTTATGTTAATGGAGTGTTGATTTGTTGTATGACTTTGACCCGAATTTCTTGAATTATGGAGATATACTTTATAAATACCAGAAAGTATTAGGACACCCAACTGTGAAGAAAATATTTGTTCTTGAGCCAAGGAAAAACCTTAGGGATGGGTTTTTTTAGTGCACACTGACGATAGTATTAGGAGAGTTCTGAAATACATAACAGATAATAGTTAGGTGGGCGAGATTGAGTTTTATGCTGATCATGAAGTAGATGAGCATGAATTTGGAACTCAGGTTTTGCCATTAGAATACAATCCTTCAAGGCTGAGGATGAAGTAGGTGATTTAGAGGCAGAGCATGTAGATGACACTTTAAATGAAGAGCATGTAGATAAAGCATTAAATGAAGAGGCAAAGCATGTAAATGCATATGCAGAGGAAGTGAATGTAAGTGTAGAAGAAGTTAATGCAAATGTAGATCCCTTAAATGCAAATGCATAAGAGTTTTGTACACAGCAAAGTGTTAACAAGCCTAGTGGTGTTGGATCTAGTGAAGGGGATGCAGTAGACACAACTTATGTACATCCTCATAGTTATGTAAGTGAGCAAGAACAAGAGGGACTGTCTGATATAAAGTATGAAGAAGAGGATAGTGATTTGAGTGGAGAACAAGATGAAGTAGCTGAGGAGGTTCCCCTTAAAGAGAAAGTGCATTATGATAGAGATCAAGGTCATTTCATGTTGGGAATGACCTTTGCTAATGCTGCTAAAGTAAGAGAAGCCATAACTAAGTATGATATTGCTGAAGGGAAGAAGCTAAAAATCCACCCAAATGAGCCACATAAGATTAGAGTTAAGTGTGTAAATGAAGATGGCTGCCTATTTTTGCTATTCATTTCAAAAGATGGTAATAACCCAGGTTTGTCTATGAAGACTTTGTAGCTAGAGCATAAATGTTACAGGGATTTCTCACTCCCCAGTGTAACTTATACCTTTATAGTTAAATATTTCAAAGACAAAATATATAAGAACCCTGTTTTCAAAGTGGTAGACACGAAGCAGGAAGCTGAAGAGGTTTTAAAGATTAATATCAATTTGTTCAAGTGTAAAAGGGAAAAAAGAAAAGTTATTGAAGCGCTAGATGGGAGTTTCAAGGTCAAATTTGGATATTTAAAGGCCTATGTTATTGCTTTAAAGAGGAGTAATCCGAGAAGTAAAATAGAGATTGAATTGTGCAAAAACTCTTTAAAAGAAGGGAGGATAGTGTTTAGAAGAATGTTTGTCTGCTTTGATGCATATAGGAGGAGGTGGAAGGCAGGATGTAGACTAATCATTGGTCTGGATGGGTGTTTTTTAAAAGGAGTGTGCAAGGGCAGTTTCTCTTTGCAGTGGGAATAGATGGAGATGATCAAATGGTGCCTATTGCGTGCTATTATAGATAAAGAAAATATAAACAACTGAAAATGGTTTCTCTATTGGTTGGCATAAGAATTTGAGCTTAGTGATGGTTCTATCCTCACATTAATTTCAGACATGCAAAATGTTAGCTTTTTATTTTAGTTGGCATGCTTATTTTGTTGTAATTGAATATCATGCAAAAGGATTATTGATTGTATTTTGCTCTCATTATAGGGACTTATCAATACTGTTTTGCAAGTTCTCCCATAAGCTGAGCACCATTAGTGTACAAGATATATATTTGTAAATTGGTTAAAGAAATATGGAGGAGGAGAGTTAAGGAAGAAATTTTGGGTTTGTGCTTGGAGTACGTATGAAGAAGAATTTAAAGATAACCTATCAAAATTAGAAGAGCTTAGCAAGAAGGGAGTTAAAGATTTGTTAAAATATCCTCCACACACCTGGTGCAGAGCATACTTCAGCAATAGATGCAAGAGCTTCATGGTTGACAGCAATATTGCAGAGTGTTTTAACGCATGAATTCTTGGAGCAAAAGCCGATAGTTAGCATGCTCAAGGATAAAAGACTGCAAGCTATGAATAGGATAAAAAAGAATAAAAGTGTTGTTGATAAGTGGTTCAATGAATGGAGTATAAGCTCCATGCGAATTCACTAAGATAATAAAGAAAATGCAATAGGATGCAAGGTGGTGTTTAATGGGGATGTTGGATATGAGATTAGGGAAGAAGCAGACAAACATACAGTGTTCCTTGACAAGGAACTTTGCACCAGCAGAGAATAGGATTTAACTGAAATCCCATGCTCACATGCTATATGTGCAATGTATCATTCCAAAATCAACCCAATGACACACATTTTTAAGTGGTACCATCATTCCACCTACCTAGCTACATATCAATATCCATTTAACTTGTACTTGGGAAGAGATTCATGAAGTATGATGAATATGAGCCAACTGAACCCCCACCTCAGGTCAGACTTAGTGGTAGACCTAAGACAAAGAGGGTCAGGGCCTCAAATGAACCAAAATCCACAGGAAACAGCAACAACAGTGGTGGAAAATTGATAAAAAAAGGCCTGAATCAGAAGTATGGCTTGTGCCATCAAACATGACACAACAAAAGATTATGTCCAAATAAAAGCAACTAGGTACATTAATGATTAAATGGTTGTTTATGATGGTTATGGCTATTTCATTGTATTTTAGAGTATTTGTAGTTATTTATTTAAAATTATTTCTGTCAGGCACCTCAAACATCTACCTAAGAAACAGTTGAAGTCACAATAGATGGAACAGAGTTCCACAAGCTAAACCCCTTATACCTGCTATCAATACACAGTCTGGTAGTACCATCACTACCTCAAGTGTGACTAAGAATATGGGATCACAAACTAATAGACCTCAAAGCAATGTGGCAGCTGTGGGAGCTGCATCAGCAATGACAAAAGGGAAGGGCAAACAACATTCTGAACCTATAGCAAGGAGTTTAGGAGAAAAATATGAGAGGCAAATGAGAAAGCAAAATGTTGGTTATGGCTGCTGTATCGATTTAAACACAGGTAAAGCGACATTTAATGTGAGTAAATATAACACTGTTGTGTCTGTTTTATTATAGTGTTCTACATCTGCTTAGAGAAATGATGGTTATGATGCTTAAATGGTTGTTATTGCATGATGGTTGGCAGTATTACTTCTGTTTTATTGTGTTTAGTTGTTAGACTTGTTTCTACTTGGTAGATGTTGGCTATTAATTAAGCCATTGGATGTGTTCTTTATTTTTATAGCCTAGACTGCCAACTTAGAAGATAATCGATCAAGGAATACCAACTAAGATGAATCTTCATAATGCTGATCCAAAGACTAGATTCCCGATCCCAAATAAATGAATGCTTAGGAAGAGTAAAGTTATACAGTCTATACCTACGAGCAATGCCAGAAAGATTACATTTAAAAGGGATGGGGCAGAAGTGAGACTTGCAAGAGATCTTCCTTTTAATGCTCCAAGTTTGCATTGGCAAGGAAGACCATGTGTTACAACTAGACAATTGCAAGAACAAACTGAATTATGCATTGGCAGACTTAAGAAGAAAGTAAAAGCAAATCAAGATGGAGCTACTTCAGTTTTTGATGATACACTCAACAAGGATTCACTTTAGTTTAGTGTGTGTCTCTATTTTAGCGTCGGTTTAGTGTGTAGTTATTAGTATTTAGTATGAAGTGGCAGACACGGTACTGTCTTGATGTATTTTGGCAAACCATCTATTTTGGACACAAGTTGAGTTTCCTCAGTGTTTATGTTCCTTGAATTAACAGTCAACAAGGATACTTAAGCAGCTTTTAAACTACTTCCTATTAGTTTTCATTTGCAACTTATTGTATTTGCTCATTTATGATTATGTGTTTTAGTTTTCATTGTGAATTCATCAACAATATATGTTATTGACAATTTAGAAGCATAAATTTGTAAACAATAAACATTAGATGTTATCAACATTATAATTCACAAGCTACTTTTGCATTTTACGTTTCATAATCTCATTAACAACATAAACTTGCATATACTCCAATTACATACTACACATGAAACATGCTACAAGCATTAGATACTACACCCAACCAAATTATAGAAACAAAATAAATAAAAAGAAAATCCATTGCAGACAAAGAACAATGTATGCTACTTTCTTCTTCTTCTTTGTGCTTTCAATCCGTCTCAGTGTGTCCTTCTTTAATTGTTTTAACTCTTTCCATAAATCATTAATCTACATCTCTACTAGTTCATCACCATTTCTTGTGTACAATCCATTTAATTTCTTGTTCTCTGCTAACAACATCCTTTTCTCATATTTCAATTCATTTAATAAATTATTTACACGATCATTGACAGGTTGATCGTGCCATTGGAAATAGCCACAACCATTTACTTGACATTTATAAACAAAATCAAAATCATCACATGTTCAATTTCATCAATCAACTTTATAATAAAAAAATAATCAATTGATAAACTTACCTCATAATTTGGACATCCATAGAACCTGCGTCCAGGATTCTCATCAGTTCAAGATGTCCACCTTAGAGCCAAAAATCTTAACCCATTCCTTTGACATTTGCAGAATCTTTTTGCTCCTTCGTAATTGATTTCCATGTTAGATCTCCTATTAAAGCTTGCATTTGATGAAGATGACGATGCCATTTCACTTGAAGATCATGATGTATTCTCTCCTGTCAATTTGCTTGTTTGGATTTCTAGGGTTTTCGAAATTGGGAGGATACAGAGTAATAATTAAAGGTTTAGATTGAGAAGAAAGAGAATAGTACCTTTTGCAACGGTACTTTAGATTTTTAAATACTAGTCAGCAACGTTGAATGGGATTTAACAACATCTCTTCCCCCGTCAGTCAAGGGGCTTAAATCACAGAATCAACTTAATTCTGTCTATAAATGGTCCAAAAAAACGTAAGGGGTTTATGTGCTCTCCGCCATAAACATTATGGGCTTAAATGCACCTTTTTCCAATTATTTACATAAGATTCTATTGAAATTTTGTGTGAAAATATTTATAATAATTTTTTTTTTTTAAAATTGATGTTAATTACGAAATGCAAATAAAAATTAATTTTATATTTAATGGTAAAACATCGTATGATTGTGTATATGTTGAGATGAAGTAGATATTCACACATGAAGATTAAAAAATTCGATAGATTATTGAGAGAGATCAAAAGTTTTTATCATTGATTATGTTTTTTGAAATTCAAATTTTTATGCTTTTATTATAAAACTAAATATTGGATGATGTATCTCTCAAAAATCTAAATTATATTATTCATTTAATACAAAAGCTATGGTATGTATATACATGTGTGTATATATTAAACAAAATCATTATGCATCGGCTGTTATATAAGTTGCTAATGACTATTTTTATCTACGTAATATTTCAGTTCAAATAATAATATATACAGTCGCGTTAAATTAGTTATTAGAAAACGTTGATAATTTATCCAAATCAATTGAATTAATTAATCGGAGTTGAATGAATTTTAAATATGGATAATTGATAAAAAAAAAAATCTTATGCATAAACCATTCACAACCCATTCCCAGAATCAAAATATATGATTGGTATATAATTAAATCTTCCAATTACATGTTTAAACATCAAGTTTGAAGCAAGCAACAACATTTAGATTACATATATGGCCAAGAATACTGACCTAAAAGTCTAAAACAAAGACCAGAAATTAGCAAACTATATTGGACATATATAGGATGAATCCAAAGAAAGAAGGGTCCAATGTATAGAAATGTATACGTATTATTGCGTACTTTATCAACCAAGAGGAAACATGCAGGGCCCTATATATGCATCTTCATGAAATAGAATTCTAATCAATTTTTTTTTTTCCTGAAAATTTGGGTCCACCAAGTGTCAAAACAGCAAATCAATGATCCCCAACTCCAAAAGGTGCTCATCATCTTGATGCACACATCCATATGTGTCCTCTCACCCTCTCTTTCTCTCGCAATAACCCCAATAAAAAATGTATTTAGAGGCGTAACTTAAGTGCCAAGAGTATTTATAAGAGGAAAGATACAAGTTTCATCTCTCATGGTAAAATTAATTCTCTCAAATTATTTAGATTTATAAAATTCACCATATATAACCCATAAAAGAATTTTAAAAATTACTAGTAGTTAATTATTACTTTTACTATCTATAATAAAAAAATCAAAATGCTTAAAAATCTAATAATAATGTTGCTGATTGTCTGGTTTGAAGGCATAATGTTGTTGATTGTCAGTTCAAAAAACTATTATTGAAAACTTATCAATCAGTTCCTCCTCTTTTTTTTTTTTCGAACAACAGTTCCTCCTCTTTTAGCTAGATAGATATATATGTAAGAGATCTCCTAAGATAAACAATACAACTTATAAATACTAAAACAATAAAACTTATAAAACAATATGTACATTCTTTTCTATTAACAGGAAATTTGTTAATAATTTAGATATTGATAGACAATATATATATTAGTTTTTTTCTTAAATTATGTGAAAATAAATTTTATAAATTGACCATTGTGGTATTTTTTTTTTTTTTGACCAAAGACTATTGTGGTATTCAAATCCTACACACAATTATATTGATATCAAATTTCTTTAAATTACACAATTATTAATGTATATATGTGATATATTACTTTATATATATATTTTAATTTTTTTCAAAATTGTAACCATCTATCAATCTTGACTTGGTCACTTGTACAATTCATTTCCATCAAACTCATTTAACACAAAAAAAAAAAAAAAAAAAAATGAAAAACAAAAAAACAAAACATATATAGTATATGTGGCTCTCTAATTTTTACACAAGTATCAATATATATATGTGGTATGTCACTCTCTGTTTTTCTTTTTTTCTCTTAGAGTTGTAGCTATCAATCTTGCTAAAAGGACCATGTATATATATGTAAATACGGGCTCTTCTTTTTCTACAGTCATAACCATCAATCTTGCTAAACAGACAGAAAGCAAACGCAAGCTGTTAACATTTGTTTTGATATTAATTTTTCCATAAAGTTGTGCCCGGAGAATCTTGCCACAAATCTCTCACAGTTACATTAGACAAAAAAAAAAAAAAAAAAAAAAAAAAAAAAAAGAAAAAGAAATATATATATCTTTCTATCTCTGTTATATATATAATGGCACACGTATAGATATGGTTTCTTTAATGTACTTGATATTCGATATTCTATAGGATCTAATTACTTGCGATTCGATTCAGATGAGACCTCAAAGAATAGTAAAGATCTTCCAATAAATATTAACACCATTACCATTAATTAATCATTTCTACATACACATGGTTTCTTTGCTTATAATTATTAACACCATTAACATTAATTAATCATGTAATTGACAACCCAATAATCATTTCTTTCTCTTATGTATATAAACAAACCACCTCTCCTCTTCTTCTAGCCATATCCCTCAAATCAAGAGCACAAAAAACCCACCAAGAATGGCATTGAGTTCTGTTCATGTCAAAGAAGCTGTTGTTGTTAAACCATCAACCCCAACTCCAACTCGTATATTATCTCTTTCCTCTCTTGATTCTCAGCTTTTTCTGCGTTTTACTATTGAATACCTCTTGGTTTTCAAGGTTCGTCCAGGGTTAGACCGTCGTTCCATCACGGCTCGAGTCAAGTCCGCATTGGCTAATGCACTGGTTCCTTACTACCCTCTTGCAGGTCGAGTCAGAGCTAAACCTGATGGCTCCAATCTTGAAGTCATATGTCGAGCCCAAGGTGCAGTGTTCATTGAAGCTGTATCTGATAACACTACTATTAGTGATTTTGATAGAGCTCCAAGGTACGTAACACAATGGAGGAAACTCTTATCTTTCTACGTGGCAGATGTTCTTCAGGGGGACCCACTTCTTGTCATCCAGCTTACATGGCTTAAAGATGGTGCTGCCACTTTAGGAGTTGGCTTCAACCATTGCGTATGTGATGGGATTGGTAGTGCTGAGTTTCTTAACTCGTTTGCTTATCTTGCCACGAGTCAAGATCAAGAACGAGTTATTACTGACTTAAAACCTAAACCCATTTGGGATCGTCATCTTCTTGATCCAATAAAGCCTCACTATCCATCTTACTCATCACTGAGTCATCCTGAGTTCAACCGAGTTCCTGATCTTTGCGGGTTTTTGAGTAGGTTTTCGAATGAAGGACTCGCTCCTACTTCTATTATTGTCGATAAGAGAAGGCAAAATGAGCTAAAACGACTCGCGATGTCCACAACTCGTGAGTCAACATTCACTTCTTATGAAGTAGTGTCAGCTCATGTATGGAGAAGTTGGGCAAGAGCTTTAAACTTACCATCAAATCAAATATTGAAGCTTCTGTTTAGTATCAACGTTAGAAACCGAGTTAAACCCAGTCTACCCAATGGATACTACGGCAACGCATTTGTTCTTGGTTGTGCACAGACAACTGTTAAAGATTTAACAGAGAAAGGATTAGGGTACGCATCAATGTTGATAAAGAAAGCTAAAGAAAGAGTTGATGATGAGTATGTGAGATCGGTTATAGAATCAGTGAGTCAATCAAGAGCATGTCCTGACTCAGTAGGTGTTTTGATAATATCACAATGGTCAAGATTAGGGTTAGAGAGAGTTGACTTTGGGATGGGGAAACCTGTTCATGTGGGATCCATCTGTTGTGATAGGTACTGTTTGATATTGCCTGTACTTAATCAGACGGCTGATGTTAAAGTAATGGTGGCAGTTCCTGCAAGCGGAGTTGACAAGTATGAGTTTTTAGTTAAGACTCCATACTCATGAGAAGCACTAGATCACAACAAAAAAGAATTTTGGCTCATTCGTTGACCTGACTTGTAATATTGTTTGACTTTTACTTATAAAAAATAATTTTTTTTCTTTAAAATAGACTATTACAATTACAAATCCTTTTTATATGTATATTTGTTGATTACAAATCATATTTCATGAGGTAAAATTTAATTTAATATTTAAAATTATAGAAAAATTTTATCCATATATTATGATTATGTTATATTCAATTAAATTTATATTATATATTATAAATCTGATTGTTTAATATCTTTCTTTTAGCATAAAGATATTTCTTTTGTTTTCTATTAGTGAAAAATTTGCCCAAACCATAGATCGAATTAGGGTGAACAATTTATGACTTATCTGATTATTGATTAAAAAAATCTATAAGATAAAAATTGATTATATATTTTAAAATTTATTGTGATTAAAGACTATTTAATTTTCCCTCATAAGTAGTTGATAAAAAGCATGGACACATAGTCATCAAAAGTAAGTTTTGAATTTCATTTCTCCTTGCTCTCATTCTTGTAGTGGAGAAATTTTTAAGAAAAGACAATTTAATTAAATTTATATTCTAGATAAATGTGTTAAAAATTAAGGATGGATAGAAAAAAAAACATTGACAATAAAGTTTTTGATATTTTTGAGGAATGTGTTGGTCATAATACTAGAGCTATAAGATTCTTTGTCAAAGTTGGGGGAATCCAATGAATTGCGATAACTAGCTTCTCAAGGTTTTACCTAGTCTCTCAAAAAAAAAAAAAAAAAGTTTTACCTAGCTTTTTTTTTATTATTTTATTATTTTTATTTTTTATATGTTTCTAGTATACAACATTTAAATTTTTTTTATAAGTTCTTTACTTTTAAATTTGGTAAAAATGACATACGTTAACAATTATTTTTATTTATTATAATTTATATTTTAAGTAAAATTAAAAAAAGGGTAACATCTAGTTATTCTTTTTAAAGTGGTTACTATTTCTTTTACTTCTGTTAAAATATAAATAATAGCAGAATTCAGAAAAAAAAAAAGCTATATCGACTAAATTTGGTTTAAGCAAAATATATTAATATACTATAACAGCATGACATTATATATATATATATATATATATAAGCCATTATTTTTCTGCTTTTTTTTTTTTTTGAAAAAAAAAGCCATTACTTTGAAAAGAAATAATTCAAACCAGGAGCATGTTCTGATGGGATCAATTAAAATCAAGATGAGATACTTTAAGTTTCAAATGATTTTCAAAAATTTATAATATTTGGTAGTTACGTCAAATCATTGAGGTAGAAAATGTTAGCTAGGTTGTAATTTTATAGAAATTAATATGATTATTCCATATTGTTTCATTGAAATTTTTTAATTTGATGATTTTAGTATTCAATAATCATATGAGTTCTAAATTCTATCTACTATGACATTCGAGTTGGGTGAAACTTTATAAGAATGTAAAATTCTTTTAGTATATATATTTTCTTATAAATAAAATTTTAATTCAAAATTTTAATTAATGAAAATTTTAAATTTTCTTATGAATTATTTGAACCAATAAAATTAATATCAAAATTTTTTTTTAATGTCAAATTTTAAATGACAATTTGGACTTATAATATTATGTGCTATATGCTAATTGGGCATAGCAATTTTGACTTAGTAATTTAGATCTCTCAACCTACATAATCCCTTATAAAAACAAATCTAAACAAGATTATCTCTTGCATGATACACCTATACATATTCCATTTAGGCGTATCTTGATGCAAGATTTGCAAGCAAGACATAGCCCCTAGACAAATTTTAATGTGCCCTTATCTCTATGTTAATTAATTCAACATCACCACATGACTCACATGGTGTCCTATATAAAATTAGTCCTACACCTACACCTCAACTGTTGCTAAACCTTAATTAACAGATTAATATGGATTACAGTATCATTATTACATTAATTTATACGCATACATAATCAAACTATCTACCAAAAAAAATTATACCTTAATATTTCAATAACCTCTCATTTAATATATAGATGTGAAATCCAAGTTAAAAGATCACAATCGATAGGAAAATAGTTGAGTTTTTTTTTATTATTTTTTTATTTATCATCTATTTTTCTTTGATGAATTTTTATAATGAATTTTTATGTTGAATGCGAAATTTTTTACATATATATATATATATATATATATATATATAAAGGCCTCTTAGTTCTGGCATCAGACGGTGCATCAGGACATCTCAGCTAGGCTGGTACCTCCGACTAATCTCCGCTCGCACCGGATCGGTCCACGAAGGGGTAAAGTGCTCCCAATCAAGGCATTTCCATACATGAGGTTCGAACCCCCGACCTTCACTTAAGGCATGAGAACGCCGAACCACTCACACCAACCCTGATTGGTTATGTTATCAACATTTGTTAATTCAAATTATAAGAAATTAATTTTTTTTTAAATAGAGTTTCAAATTTGAGTTTTATACTTGGAAAAAAAAGATATTTGAAAAGTTTTACTACTCTTGTCGGTCCACCTAGCTTAAATTCTGAAATAATTGCAATTCTTACAGCAATCGGATAATAATAATAATAATTATAGATGTTTACATTAATATTTTGCTAATTATTTTGTGTGTGCTTGGGACAACAGAAGCCCACTTCAGAAAGTTGGACAATGCGAAGATGGGCTTCATAAATTTTGAAAAATTCACAAGTGCTCAGCTGGGTGTTAAGCTCTTTTCACATCTAAAACAAACATGATTCACTTATTTTTGAAGCCCATGTCGTTATGGACCTCTGAATCGTTATGGGCATATGGTCAAGTTCACTTAAGAGATACGTTTAATTTCCATGTTTAATTGTCATGGACGAATCTCACATTTAAAAAATACACAAAAGTTAGGTAATAGCCGAATGATTCCGAATGGAAATCTAAATATAAACTTAGTTTCTATAAGCAGTTCAAATGATAAAATGTATGAATATTCAGATACAAAAAGTAAAGTTTGAATTTCTGTTCCACTTATTCGTCCGTTATATTGTGAAATTAAACCACGTTATCTAGCTAAAAAAAAATTATTATGAACTTAGGTCATAAAAAGACAAGTTAAAATATTTTTGGGAAGTGATAAATGATTTAAGATCCAAGTTTCAAGACTAGGCTCGTTGTGATTTGAATTTTATGGGGACAAGCCAAAATGTAGTTTGATCTATTAAGTTGGTTGTGAATTTGAATCTTAAAAAAAATAAACTAAAATATATCGATTTAACGAAAAATTTTATAATGATATTAGGTTTTAAGGTTTGAAAGGAAAAATCAATAATATTAAATTATATAGAGTTTATTTATATGCTATTAGATTTTAATTTTTATCACTTTAATCAAATATTAAATTTTTATTGATTTAATCATTAATGGTCAAAACTATTATTTAACGTCTCCAATTTAACACGCGATAAATGATTTAAGTCTAATTGTAATGGAAAAATAATTTAGAGGTACTCATAAATCTCATATTTAAAAAAAAAAAAAACCAAAGACCAATGGAGTTTGTGTATATAGTTAACAAGCAAGTCTAGTTATGAATTTGAATCTCAAGGGTCAAATAAAGTTTGTGTATAGAGTGTAAACATCTAACGGTTATGAACTTAATTATTTGGGTCAGAATATATTTCGTAAGTAGTAATTGATTTAAAAAATAAATTTCACATCTAAATAACATAAAATTTATAAAATTCTACATACTTAATATTGTGCAAATAAATCACAATTTTTTTTTTAACTATTTAACAAATATACTAAATTTCGGTACAATATTCATCTTTCAAGTAGCTCCAAAGGGAATTATGATATTCCCTTATGGCATTATATATTGTTAATGTATATATATGCAACAAGCCAATAAAAGCTCGTTGATTCATGCATGTACATATTTTACTAATAATTTAACAATTACCCATAATTCACATTCATATATTACCATACCATAACATTATATATTCTATTTAGTTTTTTAAAAAACAAGTTGGAAGAAAATACCTTGCAATGTGATATTCCGAACTTGTAACAAATAATATACATGTATATAAGGCTTAGTGTGTTTTTTTTTTTCTTTAATATGCTTAGTATGATATAATACTTTAATTAATTCAGTATAACTTGAGTAGAATTATAAAAATTAATTATAAAAAAAATTAATGGTTAATTTAATATGATTGTATATATTAAAATTTGAACTCAAAACTCAACTTAATCGAATATATATATTGTTTGTGTTCATATATTCTTTTTAAATTTATTGGTATTAAAAATTTATGATATTTGTATTTTTTTTGTAAAATTATTATATTTTTAAAAATTAGTAAAAATATTGGGATTTTAATTATTTATAATTTTAACATAATTTTTATTTTAACAATATTAAAGTATATATACGTGCCATTTGAAGTGATTTTTTAAAACTGTCATGTATGATTTTTTGATTTTGACAAGTGTATAATTATGCTAAAATTGGGGGTGGGGTTCGAACTCTCCTCTCCTCAAGCTGGATGTCCATACATTTTTTTCATTTGAACTATTTGTGGAAACACCATTTTCTTAAAGTTAGTTACAAGTATTAAATCAAATATAACCAATTTAAAAAAAAAAAAACAAATATAACCAATATTTGATCAACCTCATCACTTTGTGTTGCATATATGTGTTTAATTAGTCTATCCTACTTAAAATAAATAGAAAAATATTTTATCACAGAATTAAGACATTTAATTAAAGGTAGCATTCGATCCTTTTAACTCTTTTTTTCCATTTTCAACCATGAGAAAAGATTCGGATAAAAGATTTTCTTGAAAGAAAAGAATAGAGACAAAGAAAAAGAGATGAAGGAGATGATGAAAATGAATGCTTTTGTAAAAGAAACAGTTT
>CATIWK010150241.1:0-24057 GCA_949634005.1 Mallotus japonicus | reverse complement strand
TTTTAAATAATGTCAATAAAATTAGATTACTTAATAACAATAAAAATTAACAAGTTATTAAATATAATAATATTATCTAGCTCATTAATTTTAAATAATATCAATGATATTAGATCACTTACTATAAATAATGATGATGATGATGATGATGATAATAATAATAATAATAATAATAATATATTTTAATTAATAAATTTTAAATTTTAAAATCATACAATGTTAATTTTCTTATTTTCATATTTTTAGTTTAAATTGAAACATAATAGGCATCCACATATTTACTTGTTGATGATGATGATGACAATAAAACTAATAAAAATATTTTGTTAGTAATTTATTTATTATATTTTAAGCACAAAATATATAAATTTTTATCATATATTATTATACATTTATTACTTAATACATATTGCTTAATAATATAATGAAAATATATAATTAAGTTCACTACTATTTATTCATACATATATATGTTATTATTAATATTCGGTACTATATTCGGTTTTTGGTTCGGTACGGTTTTGGCACGGTTCGGTACGGTTCTCGGTTCAATTTTTTGTAAATATCCAGTACCGTACCAAATTAGTTACAAAATTCAGTTCGGGGTTAAAATTATTCGGTTCGGTACGGTTTTAATATCTTTCGGTTCGGTATTTTCTCCGTCCCGTGCTCAGCCCTACGCATCTATTGCTTGCATCCCATTTGCAGCATTTTTGAGTCAACCATTTGATTATTGGGCTTTTTGAGAAGCAATCCTTTCCATCATCTATCATCCATCCCATCCATTTTATTATAAAATAAAATGCATTTTAATTATTTTTAATCAACAAAATAATATAAATAAAAATACAATCAAGAAGTAGGAAGATAAAGATAAACACTCATTTAAAATGTGAAAATTTTCATTATTATTTTTCAATCGTATTGACATAACTGTTTTGATATGCAGTTCGACAATCCGTTCACCAATCTGTATACTACACTTCATGATATTGTTTAACCATAAATTAACTTTTCGGCTTCTAATTGAGTCCGTTTGCATACATAAAAACAAAATTTTCATAATTGGGAGAAATATAGAATCGGTATCAGAAACTTTATATAGAAAGATTCAAAAATTCTAAAAACAAAAATAGATCAAAGATCTAAATTTATTAAATAAAAAAAACAAATAAAATAGAAAAAATAATAATGAACCATCAGTGATTTAATATAAATTATCAACAGTAATAAAAAATTTTAATGAAAAAAAAAACATACTACTAAAGTTTTAAATGCTTTTAATTATATAGATATTAACTAGATGAATGATAACTGTGATTATTATTATTTAATCCAAGCCTAACTTTCACAACTCCTATCAAAAGAAAAGTGAGAGAGAGTTAATTCTAACGTTATTAAAAAGAGAGATACATATTGGACATGAAAGAATAAAAAATGACATAGAAAGAAATTCTCTGTATCTATATATCTTATTTTCTCTACAAATGAAACAATGGGATAGAGACATTTTTGGTGTTAAACTTTTTATAATTTAATAATTTATTGTTTTAATTATTTTTTATAACAATTAAATGTAAATAACAATAAAATGTATATATCAGTTTATATAAAAAAAATGACTAAACTATCCATGACAATAATTTAAATTTGTCCTTTCTATCAAAAAACAATAATATTTGATTGTTCTTGTTAAAATCATAATAAATCAACAAAATACATATTTCTCAAAGAAAATTATTTAAATAATTAATTCTATACTAAAATTTCAATTTTATTAAATTTACTAAAAATTTTAAATTAAAGAGAGAAAGTGAAATAGAAAATAAAATTAGACAAAAAATTTAATTTTTTTTTACTTTTTTTTAAATTAAAAAATTTATGAATTTTTTTTATTAACTAAAAGCAACTAAAAGATAAATTATAAATAAATAAATAAATTAAAATAAATTAAAATTATTTTTATATAAATAATAGTTACTATAATAATAATAACAAATGTTGTTGTTGTTATTATTATTATTATTATTATTATTATGCTTTTTTAAGTTTAGGGACAATAAAATTTTTTAATTTAAAAATAGTGTATTTATTGAATGACAACTTATTAATGACCTATTATATACACTTCATTGTCATTTTTTACAAGTTGTCATACTTAATTGTTACAATGAAAAATTAACATACCATATTGTCAAATTTTAAAAAATTTAACCATTAAAAATTTTTTTATCCCTAAGACAATTAACACAACAAACATTTTTTTTGGATATGTTTAGTGGAATTAATTGGTAATTAGAAGCCGACCTTCACTGTTGATTGGTGAATGAATAGTTGGAATATTAGCATTTAACAAGAATATCTATCTATATGCATAATATAATTAACAATTGCTATTATTTTTATACCAATGTTCCAAAATATTAAAAAATATGAGAGACCCAGGAACCTTTTTTTTAATATATATATTTAAATTTTTAGTAAGATATAGTAGTTGATTTTTTTATTTAAAATACAACTATAACAGCTACATGTCGGTATAATATTTTAGAAAACAACAATTATTTAAAAACGATAAAAAAAAGTAATATAAAAGTAGTAACAATTATGTCTGTTTAACATATCAACATAAAACAATCGAACTTATTTAAAAATTAGAGAGTTGATTTACAATTAACTAAAGTTATTAAATGAAATCTATGCATCGCCAAGTTACAAATTAAAAGAGCTCTATTAACGTAATTAAAAAAAAGCGACAATAACTTGCACAATTGTGAAACTTTATTTTGATACTTTTATTTATATTATCTCTTTATTAAGATGTATTTTTAATTTTCAGTGAATAATTAATTAATTTTTTTTAAAAAAAATGAACGTACAGCTATTATATTATACACAAGTGCATAGAAAAATTATAAAAAGACTTACTAGCCTTTTTTAATATATACATTTACCATATAAAAAAAATTAATTTATTTATTCTCTTCTTAGCTAGGTTTCCATATTTATGGACAATACAGTGGAAACATTATAAAAAAAATCATTCATCATATGAAGATGATAACTATCAAAAAAATTCCAACTTAAAACCTCTTTTATTCCTTATGTCAAATACAATGTTAGAAAATCAATTAAATCTGATTGGCCATTTTTTAAAATATAATATAAAATTAATGTACTAAATTAAAGCTAAAAAGAATTTAAATTTACATATCTCACACCCTAAATATAAAATTTTATCAAAAACAATACTTATTTAAACCATTGATCTTATCAACAAATTTGCCGTCTTATTAATCATGCATACAATTTCACACACTCACCAAACTTAGTTATCATCATCATTTATATATTTGACAAACAACCACTTCCCCAGGTAATGGATCAACGCAAATCCATATAAAAAATGCAACTTAGTTTTCTTTCTGGGGTGGTTGTATCTTAATTAATTATTGTTTCCAAATTCCAAGTTGTTCAATGCTTAAAAAGAAAATCATAGATCGATGTTGATATTTCTTTTACATATTTTACGTTTTTAATATCTGATAGTTAAAAAGTTCCGATCAATCTAAAGTTTGAGCAGAGCAGATTAATAAAAAATGGTATGTCTATCTATAATAACAACCGTTTTCTCTCTATATATAAAATTTAATTCTAAAATTTTATTTAAAAGAATTCAAACTTCTTAAAATGAAATATTAAAATTAATATTGTTATGAGTCACGTACATACACAGATAAGATAAGAAAAAGGAGATGAAGGTTATCATTAATAATGACACACTTGTAAAATGTCTATACGAACAGTCCTCTAAATGGTTGACCATTCATGAGCATAGAAACTCCAGATAATATTTGTATTTGTGTATTTGTATTCTACAACTGTGACAGACAAATCTTTCGTGTCGAAATTGTTGGAGACTGGTGAGTGGTGGACAACGATAACTAATTAATTAATAAAACTTTTGAAAAATGTTCAACTCTGAGAAAATAACATACTACTATTTTTTTTTTTTTGGATTTATGGGCGGACAAGTTTTAGCATGGGACGCCAAGGCTGTGGTGGTAAAAGGGCTTCAATGTCCATTTGGGAGTGGGGTTCGAACCGCACTCCAACCCCTCCCCAAAATTCCCCCTTTCCAAAAAAAAAAAAAAAAGTTTTAGCATGGGACATAGGGTTAATTAATATAATTAATTAATCCCATTAATTTCAACTGCATAATTCAATATGATAAGAATTTAATGAATTATTATTATTATTATTATTATTTGAAATGGGAAGTATATACTTGGACATGTAAAGAAAGATAAAGGATATTCCTTTGAAGATTTGTTGCTATGGCTTAATCATAATCGGATGGAGTTTTTTTTTTTAACCTATATATATATATATATATAGTTTTTCTTTGTTATATATGAAAAAAGATGTCATTAGATTTTAAAAACACATTCTTCAATTACGTTTATTGGTTTAAGTAATAAAAAAATTTAATTTCTTAAGAAAGAGTTTAAAAATATAAGAACTGAAAGAATTTTATTTTTTTTATAGATCTCAAATTGAATTAATTGAAGTAGAATATGAATATATATAATTTGATATTATAAATTATAATAATTTTTTAACATATTATTTAAATTATAAATTTCGTAATCATTCGATAAGAAATTTTCATATATATATATATTTGAACTTGAGTATCTCACTCATAAATAATTAGATAATTACTAAAAGAAAATTTTAATTCTCCTTTCCGTGAAAATACCTACCAAAGAACTCCCCAATCAACTTTGTTTATGAAACATCCGATGAACTTTATTTTTTATCCTGAAGATATTCAAATTTTGATTAAATATATAGTAAAATCAAAAAATAATTTTTTAAAAACATATAACACCAGCTATCACACCAGAAGAAAAATATAATCAATTGGATTAAATATACAGTAACATCAAAAGATAATTTTTTTTTCTAACATATAGCACTAAATTATATAGTCAATTTTACGATAGAATAAAACGACTTTTTCTTTTTTAATATATATTTCACGAAACCTAATCCAACATATAATATTTTCCGACAAATATGTACTTCCTCACATAAAGAGCTAATCATCCATGATAAATGTTGAAAAATTGCAATTAGACTTCTTGAATTCTATCATTATATAATTACCAACAAAGTTGTCAAATGTTGTATATAAAATTAGACGACCTAGCTAGTTAGCAACTTGGTTAATTAATATTAGTAGGTGAAATGCAATTTTCAAACCATATGAACTTCTTAATTAAAAATAAATGTTTTCCATTGTTTTAAAAATTATTATTTGTTTTGACTTATAATACAAATGCCAGTATTATCGAGGAAAGTTTATTTTGACTTGTAATATGGAATATAGTATTATCGAAACAAAAAATGAAAATTAGTTATTAATTGTTAGTATTTTCAAAATTATTTTTATGAGATACTATCATAAAGTGTGAAGGAAAAAAAATTAAATTTAAGATTTCCTAATTTTAAGAGTAAAAATATTTACCATTTGAATTAGACGTCAAATATTAGAAAGTATTATCCCGTAACACATTAAAAGGTGAAAAATACTAATTAGTGGTAGTATAAATTGATTTAATGTTGATTAAAGTTGTCGGTGAATCCACCTAAAAGAAAAAAAAAATTTGTCGGCGGATCTATGAGGCTTTGCCTTTATGGTAGCCGGAGACATGTCTTCTGTTAAAAATATTTTTTGAACAGATAAATATAGAAATTTTAATCTATTAATATTTTAAAAAAATTATACCTTTTTTTCTTTAAAAAGAAAAAAAAATTATACCATTAAACTACATAATTTTTAACACTTAATAAATATTTTTAGATTTATTATAAAATATAAATTAGTAGAATAAATATACATAGAAATAGGCCAGATGCCGTCTAAATTTTAATCCTAAAAAATATTTTAGAAAAAATCCATTACTAACCCTCGAATTTTTGTGGTTTATTTTATTGAGTTTCTGTATATTTATTGTGTTTTAAATGACCCTTAAATATTTATTTGATACAACATTGAACATTTTTTTAACAAAAAAAAAAGGAAAGTAGAATTGATATTTAAGAGTTCGATACTGTATCAATAAATGTTTAAGGGTACAATATTGTATCGAATAAATATTTAAGAATTTGATGTGTATCAAATAAATATTTAAGGGTCTTTCAAAACACAATAAATATACAGAGGCTCATTGAAATAAATCATGAAAGTTCAAAGGACAAATAATGAGTTTTTTCAATATTTTATCATAAATTAATGAACATGATAAGATTTCACATCAACTACTTACAGTTCATATACAGTTCATATAGCATAAATATTCTTAATACACTTGAAGGTCTATATATAAAATTGGAAACATTATAAATTTGGTGTCTCAACTTTTGTGATTTTTATTTGGGTATCTGAATTTTTTTTTTTTTTGCAATCAAGTGTCTGAATTTTAGAAAAACATACCAATATAGTGTCTTTTTAATAATGGCTTTTATTCAGTTTTTTTAATAATGCAGATTGTAACATCTGCATTAATAAATAATTTATACTAATTAATTAATTTACCTTTTTTTAACTGAAGTAGAATCAAATAATCTCAAAGCTAAAAAAATGTTCGGATTCTAATATTTTATCTCTTTTGGCAATTATATTGATTTTCAGTGGCAAAAAAATTTCGTGATCGAGATTGGTAGAATATTCATAGTCTCTGTTTTTTTTTTTATTCAAATTCTATTACTAATCCAATTCAATCTGGATATCATAAGGATATGGTAGCGGTCTTCCAAACACATATATTACAATTTGAACTTGAGATGTCGATTAATTGAAAACAACTCTTTACATTAAATTTAAATTTAAATTTTATTTAAAAATTACAATTTTTTTACCATTTAAATCAATATATGTTGATTTTCAATATTTTATTTTAATTCTAACATTTTTTTAACTGTTGCTTAGAGCTTACTTATATTTACTTTGTTATGCTTTCTAGCTAAAAACCACCACCCAAAGGGTGTGGTGGTAAGGGGCATTAAAAGTCTCTTGAAGAGTGACGGTTCGAAACCCATTTCCCACCCCCTTCCCCAATATTCCAGATTAAAAAAAAAAAAAAAAAAAACTAAAAACGGAATATTTAAAAGGACGTAAACAAATTTGTTTTCTTCTCTAAAAAAACAATGGTCAAAAATATATGTAACCTAAGGTTTACTCATGTACATGTTTTGGGTGACGTAGGTAAACTAATTTTTAATGTGTACAACCAAAAAAAACAAAAAGAAGTTGGCACCCTCAAAAATTGACATTTTTTGTTTAGAATATACAAACATCACATATGTAGTCAAATTATAGTCCACATCAAAGCAGTGAAAAATTTTCATGAAAAATCAAGAGGTAATTAATATCTAAAATTTTATTACCCAGTTCAATATAATTAATTGATTTGGTAATTAATTATTCTTATAGATGGCTTCAAATTAACTCTTGAAAACAGTCCACAACATCTGTTGATCTAAATGGTAAAAAATTTAAATTTTCTTAAATAAAGTCTCAGATTTGAATTTTATATGTTGAGAAAATAGGCGTTAGAAAATATTTATACCCCTTGTGAGTCAATCCAATTCGAACTCAAAATTAATCACATCAGATGAAAAAAAATTAAAACTATTTCATTATTAATTTTTATAATTAATTAACTAAGGGTCTGTTTAATTTAACTGTTTATTGTAGTTGATAGCTGATAGCGGTTGCAGATAGCAGATAATTGTTAGCTTATAGATATGAACTGTTTAGTAAAATTTTGTTAGCTATTGTTGTTAGTATTTCAATTTCCATTAAAGGTGTAATTTATTTGTAAATGTAATTTCATATATTTTTTATAATATTTTTTTTAGTTACGTAAATTATTTAAAAATAATATATACTAATGATATATAATAATTTATCGTCTTTGATTTATATATTTTAAAATAATTAATAGAAATTATTTTAAAATAAATTTTAAAATATAAATATTATTGTATACTTTTTTTAAAAAATAATCACAAGTATAAATATCTTAATTATTTAATTATTAATTATAATTTAAAATAATATTTATTTAACTATGAACTATAAAAAATTATCTGTTAAAAAAATTATAAAAAATTAATTATATACATTTAATTTAAATGAAGATATTTGTTATTAGTTATTTTTAATAAAGGTAAAATAATTTAAATAAAAAATAAATATAAATAACTATCAACTGATGATAAAAAGTGAATAAAAACAACTATCAGTTGCACTTGAATTGTTGTTGATTGAGAAAAAATCTCTACCAACTACCTGAATGAGTTAAATCAAATCCTTTTGAAGATCTCTATTTGTATATGTATAACTCATAAATATGTTAAATAATTATAATATTATGCAAATGGCCATAAAATATGTAACATATATATAATGGTTGATTGCCGGCGAGTGCTTGGCCAACACCTTCCGCCCGCCACGAATGTGATAGAGTTTTGAGTTCAAAATCTTGTGCTCTCGTTGTTCCCCTTCCATGTGAGGCCAAAAAAGATATATATAATTGGTTGATTGGCACACGCATTAAACAATTATGCACCGTTTAAAAAAAAAAAAAAAACTTTTTCATTGCGTAATTGGTATCTATGTAACCAATTTGGTATAATATTGTCCCTCGCATTTAAGACAATTAATTTTTACTTCTCTATTTTTTGAAAAAAAAATTCTACTTTTTTCTGAACAAGACAGATTTCTACTCAATATAAAATTAAAAAATTTTTAAAAATGAAAACCAATGAATAAAATAAGAAAATATTTATTCTAATTTTTTTTTTGTTGAATTTTCACTGGAATTCTCTAGAAAGCAATATCAAAAGACTTTGATATGTTACCAAATAATAAAAAAAAAAAGTAATTGTTTGACTCGCAAGTAAAGGCTGCAATATTTCATATCCATGCAATATAAGGTAATAATATGGAATACTTATCCATATACAAGTAAAAGTAGTGTTTACAGAAGCTATAGCTAAAAGAAAATTTTTAGATAAATATGGCCAACCAGCAAACAAACAATATACGACTCTACCATTATTGGTTTCATACACGCATTGAGTTTGCAGAAATATAAAAAATTTTATATTAATAAAAAAAAAACTCTCCTTAAAGCACTAAAAGTTTATAAGTTCAGATCTTTTGTAGATCTATCTGGATCGAATTGAATCAGTTAGAGTCCATTGAACTCTGGATGCCGGTGATTCATATTAAAAAAAGTTTATAAGTTCAATTTTTGACAGAAAATAATTATGAAGTAATAATAATTATGAAGTAATATAAACTCAATCGGACGATTGTAAAATTTTACAATGAGCAATCTAGATGTCGACTAAACATAAATGGACGAAGATATACAACAAAATATGTTTATAATATTTAAATATTTATAATAATAATAATAATAATAATGCATGTTTTTGGAATATAGTTTTTAGTAGTCTAGGGAATAGACAATTTGCTTGAATGTAGCTAAATTGTCATGGAAAAGAGGTATGAAGGCATCTATGCTTCCATCTCCTATAAACGAAGGCAAAAGAAACATCATTCCTTCAGTTGGGAAATAAGTTGGCATGAATATATAAGGACTTCCTCCTCCAAAATCCAAGTCATAAAATGGGAACCTTAGCCAACTATCAACTTCCAAATTAGGGCAGTACACAGACTTGTTCATGTCAGCTGTTGGCACGAGATCTTGATCTTTCTCTGCTTCATGAGTAGAAAAATCAATGAATGATCTGAAGTAGTAGTTGTTAATATTTGCTACAGCATCATGAAGGAGCTTGGCTGCATATGCCAATGGCTCTCTCAATAAATCTTTGACTCTTGCACTTGGAAATGCCCACAGCACAAAGTTGCCAAAATACTCATTGGGTACTCTTGGATTCATTCTCATTCGACCATTCACTGAGACTCTGATACGGGTTGTTTCGAATCCGCTAAGTCCACGAGCCTGTGTTATAGTTCGCCATAGATGAGCAAGCAAGCTCTCAAAAGTGCTATATGGCTTGTTGTTGTTGTTGTTATTGTTTATATTTGATCCTGATGAAGCCTTGGCTTTGAGCTTGGAGAGAAAATCTAATGTAAAGTGAACTTTGTGGACAACGATATCATCCACAAAGTTATCTGTAGGACCATCTTTGATCATCGTCTTACTCATGTACTCAACTCCTTTATGTTCGAACTCGAAATAAGGAGGCTTCCGAGGATCGAAAATGGTTCGGTCATGAAAAGGAAGCGGGTTCATGTCGATTCCACGGCTAGCTTTACTCCAAGCAACCAAGAAATTGCTAGTGGCATGACCATCGGCAACCATATGATGTGACGTGAACCCAACAACCAACGAGCCGCAAGTGAACCTTGTGAGTTGAACTTGAACTAGCTCCTCTACATCCTTCAAGCTTGGATGAAGCCTAAGTATGACAGGAGATGGCTTCAATGGCACCACATGATCGAGCCGGCTATCGACCGATGCTTCGACTAGCTTCACTCCTTTGTCATTTAGAGAATCACAGGATCACCATTCTCATTTTCTCCTAATCTTTCAGCGAACTCTCTATATTCTGATAATGCCCTTCTGAGGCCATGCTCAATGGTTGCATTTGGTGGTAAATAATAGCTATGTGGGTGTCGTAAGTGACCTTATCAAATACACTTAGAGGTACAAAATGTGTTGGAGGAGAAGAAACTCCTCCATAGATTGGCTTGATGGTTCTTGTACTCTCTATTTTCACCTCCATTTTCAGTAATTAAGCTTTTTTTTTGGGGGGGGGGGGGGGGGGGGGGGGGGGCTATATAGATCAAGAAAAGAAAAGGGTTTTAGTATGTCAAGCTATTGCCAAAAGCTCATGTCGATATATAGTGAAGAACGATGGCTGGCCACCAACGCCAGAAAATTTTATTTATGCGATTGGTTGGTGTTTTGTCTCTGCAAGGAAACGTGTAGTGGGATTTGTGCCACATAAACTAAGTGATCTACACTTTATCATTGAAAATGAGACACATACCTCTTTATTACAAATTTCACAATTGGGAGGTAAAAATTTTCCCTTTAATTATTATTGGAATAACACATTTTGGACAATTATGTATTTTTCACTTTTTTAACAATTCACCCTTTTTACTAGCTTTCAGGCACATTATATTCCTTACTAACTTATGAAATAATTTATTTGTGCGCATGATATATAAAGAGTAATTATGTTTTAAATATTTCATATTTAGATATTAGATAATCAAATTGTTAAAATGGCTGATCTTAGTGCATATATTGTCAACTAATTATTTAATGAATACTAGAGGACACTAGGGACAGATTATGGCAAAAGGAAAATAAATAAAATGATAAGAAGTTATGAGAACAATTTAATAAAATTCTCACGATTTTTTTTTATTCGATATGGATCCAGTATCATCGGAATAGTTAGCAGTTAGTTGTTAGCAATTAATATTTTAAAAATTATTTTTTTAACCACCATTAAGGGTTAATTTCACATACCTAGTGAGGATGAGAGATATTAAACTCATGACCTCTTCCTCCCAAAAGCAAAGCAATCTTGACAAATTCCCACGATAGTGTATATTACATTAGGTTTGAATCTCTCTTGCATGTTAGAGGAGATTCATAATTGTTTGACATTACTGGTCACTAATATATATATTCATAATGTGCTCCATTAATTGTTTTTAGATGTCAATGCTTTTTAAATTTAAATATTCTGAAATAGTTCCAAGAGTTAAAAGAGAATTTTTTAATATATTTAGGAGGAATTTTTTGGTAAAGTTTGTAATGTAAAATCAGTCGAAAGTTTATCAGGTTTTGTCAAATTTACGATGTGATATTTTTGTTGAAAATATTTTATAAACTTTTTTTCCGAACATTTGTGGTGTAAACCTAATTCAGAGTCCATCACTGATCCCATTGGAGGTGTGATGGACCTCTATTATGATGTGTCCCATACTATAGGACCGTTTAGATAATTATGTAGAGATGTGTAATTTTGTTCGTCTAAGACACATTCGTATCTCACTATGTTATCCATTTTCTAAATTATGTTATATGATAAATATTATAGAGCACAAGGGTAGGATTATGGGCTAAAAAATAGATAATTGTAGTTATAAAACTCAAAGGACAAGACTAGCCTCATTTTCTCTCAATTTTTTCTTCTTTTTTCTCTAACTACTCATTCACTTATCTTACTTAAATAAGAAGGGGTGATTTTTGGTCATTCTTAGTCTGAAATCACCCATCTATATCTCTTTTTATCAATTTATTTCTTAAATAAGTGATTATTGCACATAAATCTGAGTTTTATTTTGTTTTTCGTGATTTTATCATCTTGTTGTGGCGTTTAATATTTCGTTGTCTTGTTATGACGTTGTGTTTTCCATCGCATTATTACGGCTTTTTATTTGTGTGTAAGCGATTCAGACGGACAAAACATATTCGATCAGATAAAAATAACAAATCAAATTATGGTCGTCAGTATGTTGCAGAACTGGAGTCATAGGTATTTTAGTCATTATAGAATTATCAAATTTGTAGGCTTTGAGTTCAGAGTTTTTATTATTTCAAAAAAAAAAATTGTAGGCTTTGAACCGTTTTATTATATTATTAATCTGGGTGTTGTTTCATCCTCTATAGTTTTTAGCAGATTTATATTTGTATTTCTGTCGATATATTGCTAATTTGAATCAATAGAATTATTTTTCTTTAAAAAAAACTCAAGAGACAAGACAAAAATAATAAATAAAAAGTCATGAAAACAATTTATTAAAATGCCGCCCACGACTTGAGCATATATTGCATTAGGTTTGAATTTCTCTTCCATATTAGTGGAGATCCATAATTCTTTGACATTGTTGATCGCTCGCTAATATATTTATAGGATGCTCCATTAATTGTTTTCAGATGTCAACGGTATAAATTTATTTCTTAAAAATTAGTTCCAGGAGTTAAGAGAACTTTTTGATATATTTATTGGAATTTATCCTTTATATTAATTAAAATCATTAGAAAATTTTTTTTTAAAATGAGTTAAATAAATATCATATAAAAAAATAATTAGGATGATTTGATTAATATTGTTTTTGAAAAATGCATGATGAATATTTTTAGTTATGAGAATTGTGGTGGTTTTGAGTTTGGATCCACACAATGATCTACTAACGTTGCTGATAGTTTATCACTTTATAGCGATGAAGAATAGCTATTTTCGGTTGTGTAACTTATGATTTATTGAGTCTACGTTGAGAAAAAAAATATATAATTTGAAAAACATAAATTTTAATTAACACATAATTTATTGATTAATCTAATTTATCTCCTTAAAACAATGGATGAGAGACGTATGCTTGTTTGAATATTTTACTGTAAGCTTGTTTGAATATTTTACTGTAAGGTATGAATTTACATTCCATGAATAATATATATAGCATTACTGATGACCAGATGAAGTGATAAGAATTGTTTCTGTTTAAATGAGATTTTGGGTTTGAGTTCTAATATATGCAGCTGTATTGAATTAATTGTTGAAAGACTTTTGTCATCCTTATAGTTTTGGTCATGTTCAAATCGAACCGAATATATTAAAGTCTGATAAACTTTGAATACCGGTGATTCAGATAAAAAAAATAACATATATAACGTTGTTGGTCCCTCTTGATGGATTGAAAACTTTGCTCTCTTATTTCAGTATTTTTTAAGTTCAGACTTTTCAACCCCTTTTAATGAAAAATAAATAAAAAATAATAATAAATCCTAAATACTCCATAAGTTAATTTCGATTTATTAAATATAATCATAAAAATTAGATTGTGTATAAGGTCCTAGGGGGATATTCATAAAATTTAGATTGTGTATAAGGTTCTAGGGGTAGCTATTATTTTGAGATACATGATTTTGTTTTTAGAGGTAGATTTCTTTTGTATCATTGATTTGTTACTTTCGATATTTCTTTGATGTGTCACAAGCATTCTTGATCACTAAAATTTTCCTCCCTGTGAGCAGGAACCTGTTATTAGCCACTGGAGATAGTATTTCATATTAATTGTGGCCTTGCGATATGATCTTGGCCAATCCTTTTATAATTTGATAGCATCATAGTCTCAAATTTACAGAATATCTGAAAGAACCAGAGCCATCTCAATCGCAGCGTCAGAGCACCCATTACAGATGTCTACTGCAGTTGAAATTTTACCTAAGAGAGATGATAATGCCAATGCATTAACATTGAACAATGGCGATTTACATCTGGAGAGCAAGTTCAATTCTGCTGTCGCAATGGCGAAGCAGATTCTTCAAAGAATATAGGGAGCCCCAATCCATCTCTCTGGCACAACCATAGCATCGAAACTCCCTTCTTAAAGGATCAATTGGGAAAATGTGTGACATTATGCTTATACAAGTATCGGACGATGTACTTCCAAAACACTAAGAAGTAATCCCTCATACAGATGTGACTACAGTAAATCGACCAAGTATACTTATTCCTTGGAACTCACCTGTAAAATGCATAAACTAATATTAGGTCCTGACCAGTGTCATTCAAAAGGAATTATGATCTCTGAATTAGCATAACTGCAAATGAGGAAAATAAATCCAGCACAAAAAAAAAAAAAAAGAACTTACCCAACTCGAACAGTTGTTAAGTTACAGTATTTTCCTAGCCTTGAGATACCAAAACATCAGAAAAAATGACACAACAGCACCGAAAATTATCCCGGCTGTTGTCAGCCAGAAGGCAAACTGCATAAAAAAGGGAATGGTACCATGAATCACATTCAAAAGAACCAGAAATGAAAATGCTTTAGGATAAGATGTCTACGCTTTCGGACGAACATACCACATGCTCTTCAAGATAGGACTTCAAGTTCATGCCAAATATACCTGGAACCAGAGAAAACTTCTTCAAATGAGCATGTAGCAAAAATAGTGCAACAAATGCAGCCTCAAAAGAAGCCCTCGTGATTGCATGCATGGCAGTTTAAGTCTCTGCTTGAGCTAAAATTCTTGTCGAATTTGCACAAGGTCAGCATCATTTTAAGAAATATGACATTAGTTTGAGTACTATCAATTTTCTTTTTCTTTTACTCAAATGATTCTTTAATTTCCAATAATCCAATTTTTATGATTCATTGGTAACAATACCATTTGCAAAATAGAACAGAATGCTGCAAGCTCTTTTAACTGTATTTCTTCTCTGATCCACTTATTCAGAAGACTCTACTCATTCATAACTGTACAGTGTTATGTTATTTGGAAAAGATCCATTGTGTAGCAAAATTTGTTCAGAGTATAGGAAGGAGCATTCGAAAATATGACCTCCCCTGTGGCTAACACGAGCAACTTTGTTTACAATTTTTGGTCCAAGTTTAAAGGGCAGTCTGAATATTTCATAATGCATGGAAATATTTTCATGAGTTCAGAATTTTGTTACTTGTTAAGGTTCTGCCTGTAAATAATTCAGTAACGTATACCATATACCCACAAAAACTTTTTCACTAATGTCATCAAAGCACTGGTCAGAAGTCCAGGGAGCCTAGGAAGTTCACATACATATGTGGAGTCACGGTAATATAGACGTCAACTTCAGATTTAGCTAGGGACGCACCTGCAATTAGAGCACCTACGGCCACGCAAAATGTCCCAACCTGGAGAAGTAATTCCACTCTGCTCACTTCAAGCCTCCGAGAGCTGATAAAGGAAAAGGTATAAATTTCAGAAACACAGAAGTGTGAGGGACAACCAATTCCTAATCAACATGCTGTCTAAACCACTATTATTGCCCTCAGAAGAATGATCTACTCTATGGTCTTGTCCCCAGTGGCCGTATGTTAGGGTTAGCCAGTCTCCTAAAAGTTCTAATCAAATCAACCGAGCATATAATAAGAATTTGAGTTAACATAGCATGAAACTTAGAAGTCAAATAGGAACATGATTAGGTAGTTTTTTCAACACACTTATCTATTAAAATTGAGATGATATACATGTCCCAACGACCATGGTTTCTGGACTTCACTAAATTTTCCTTATTTCTTTTAAGTTTTCAACAAAACCGTAATCTTTCAGTCTCGGGGAAAAATAAATAAGGAAAAGCAATGGAAGTCAGCACACTCTACGTCAGGTCAACATGACCAAACTACATTCATGATCTAGTGATTCAAGCTCATTCTGACTCTACATGTGTCTAGAAGTGCTGTCTCTGAGTTTTATTTTCACCTGCAGTTGCTAGTAGCAATAGCAGCAGTGCCATTGTTTCAGTGCCAACAACTGAGATATGTCACTTATAAGTGAAACGACGGGGTCCACTACAAGATCAGTGGAAACCTACTGAGCGCAGAAAGCTAACACCAGAATTCTAATGCTAGGACAAGAACAAATAGACTGTAATAGCACCCAATGTTTGGACCTTAAGTTAACAGCAATAGAATCTTCCATTTCTTTTGCTGAATCAAGAAGTCGTTCTGCTTGACCATGACAAGATTCACATCTGCAAAAGCATTAAGAGCATTAAGACAATGTCATGTAGCATAATAAGTAATATTATTAAAATAAAAGTTTTCTTTTTGTTCCAGCTTATTAGATGCTTCATGAAAGGCTTTCATCGTTTGATCCTTTTTCTTTCTGAGGCTGCACAACAAAAATCTTTTTCTGGTTCTTTTCAGTTGAATTTAAATGAACAAAAAAAGATACTTCCATCCATGGGAATCAAGACATCCCCATGAAAATTTTTTGTGCAAAAAAAAGGCACATGTAACTAAGAAAAAATGATGCACACCCTAGTGGTTTACAGATAACATTTACACTATATGAACAAATATTGGTTTCTTCCTCTATCATTTATTTTCTTCTTTTTTTCTTAGCACAATTTAGAGTCGATAACCAAAGAAATACGAATATCTCATTTCCCATCACAGAGAATGCATAAACGTCTAGTCTACCAGTAGTATATATTGTTTGAAAACACTAGACATAGAAGCAGGGATAACCTTTGAAGATAATTTTCCAAAAGCATCTCAATTTCTTCCTCCTCCTCTGTCAAAGAAAAGACAAAACCATAAGAAATCTAGACTAGCATGTAATTGGAATATTGCTTATGCAAATATCCGATACAATGGTCCTAATGAGGCTTACCATCAGCAATTTGCTTTTCTAACGGAACAGAGCATTCCACGCTATCATTTTCCTTTACAAGAGTGCAGTTTTTTCCCATTATACATATACGCCGTATTTCATGTGGGTCTTCCAATAGATCAAGCAGCATCTGTCTAAGAGCTCCTGCCCTTGAACCTAATTCAACCTTTATATGCAAATGAAAATGTAAAAGTCAAAAACCATTCCACTGTCATGACAGTTATGTCGTTCCAAGTAAGCAAGCTATACCAATGTCTGTTTGCTAATACGAAGTTCCTCCAATATGTGAGCAGTTAATCTGTTGGGTACTACTTCAAGAAGAGCTTGAACCTGAGGCGAATAACAATATAGTAATCATAATGGTTGAACATTTATAAAGGACCACAGTTTGGACTTCAGATCCAGAAATATTTACACAGAAATATCAATCTCAAGAATAGTTCATCAAAATCTTGTTAACAGGAGTAGGACTCCTGTATCTGTGTAAGGCAATAAGATAAACACTATGCATCTTGAGGGAAGCGACATGAATTTATCCCATCCTCCTGGTATAATTAAAGAGGGAGTGACCAAAAAATAAAAAAGGAATCATACGGTGCATTATCTGAAAGTTATTTTCTATTACCCAGGTAGTACTTATTTGCTTCTGGCCAAACAGATGTAAGAATTTTGTTACGGTGACCTTTATTTCCAAAAATATATATCTTCTAAGACTAACCCTTGAGTGAAGATTAAAAGTAGCTACCTGTCCCGAACAACTTACTCTTTTTGGTAATGCATGTTTTCTAAAATACGAAATATTAATTCAATAACCTCTATTTGGTCTCGTAAAATATGAAATGATGCCTAGTCCAACCCTTTTCCACTGTCTAAGCTAATAAATAAAACCATCTTTCAATGTATCACATATGTAGACAAATTGACGTTTATGCATTAGCAATGCAAGAACATCAAACATCCTGTACATCGATCAAACCGTGCACATTTTTTTTCAATTTGCAATAAAGAAAGTGCACTAATAATTATATTTTAAAAGCATATTTTTTCTGCAAATAGCAAAGAGAAAGGAATAAAGAAAATTAAAATTACTCACTATGTTCCCATACTCACACGAGGTTCAATAGCCATTAGTCTCTGCTCCAAACGCTGTACTCTTGAAAGCAAGGCTGATTCTACAACCTGAAAATTTTACCATGAAAAGACTTCAAAACTATGGGTAGAACATAACAGAGGATTGAAGTGCCGTGCTTAACTAGTATCTGAATGCCTTGGTTGAATAAACAATAGACCATTGAAACTGTACTCAGCAAGTTCTTTGTATAAGCCTAAAAAACATCTCTCATTAACAGAGAAAAACACATCCTCTCAGAAATTATAGCATCAAAACAAAAAATTGCATTCATTTAGTCATCTTCATGTTCCAGGATGTAAAATTAGCAATGCAGAATATAACACTGACCTCAAGCTCAAATGGCATGCATAGCACTCCACTGTTATTTCTGGGATTTAATCGAGACAATAATGCGTCTATAAAAGCTTTCCCTCCTTTACTAAAAAGGATCAATATATTAAAAATATCTTCCATTGTTAGTTCAATTTGCAGCAATATAAATAACTAAATAAAAAATTTTTAGAAGAAAAGACCAGACAGAGGAAATAACTTGCTCTACTACATAAAACAAAGATTACCGGTTATAGTCGAATATAAGGACGCGCTCTCGCATGGCTATTGCTCGTAATGAACCCAGATTTAGCAGGATAGCATTCTCACGAACCTGTAAGTGTATCCCAAGCAGTTAGTTGTAACAAATATTCTGAAATTTCAAGCAGAATGACGCATGCTTCATCCTTTGGCAAATTTTGCATCTCTTCTTATTATATCTTAAGGTAGCCTCCTTTGTATTTCCTTGCTTCCTCTATTATATGCATTGTCTTGTCATTAGAAAATGAAGCATCATCAAGAGAAGAAAAATCATGAGCATAATGCATGTTTAATTGCAAAATTTAATGCCTCCTCCACAAGTATAGTTATATATCTCAAAACATAGATACGCGCCAGTTAAGTAAAAAGCTAAAATTCAATAAAAATCTTCAATACCCCGTCAATAGCTCCATGGATTAACAAATACTAGATTAGAGCAACTAAAAGCAATGCTAGTAATTGCAGTCCTTTTCCATTCGTAAAACCTTAAATGGAAGCACACTAGCAATGTAATACAAGAATTCTAAACTGAGTACACCTAGAACATGTATCCAAAATATCAACAAAAAACCATCAACATAGAAAACTACAAGAGAATTGGACAAAATACCAGCAAAGAAGGCATTGAATTTGTCAAAAACAATGATGGATCAACACTTCGGATATCTCGCGGGCGAAGGCCTGGTGATATAACCACTCATGACATGAGAACAAAAAACCAATTACCATTATACAATAAATAAATTAAAAATTATGCTGTTCCATCAAAAACCAGCACAAAATCATCAAATGCTGGAACCATCGCAAATAAGTCTCTATAAATCTGAAACATATTGACACTACTATAAGTTAACTACTGGCACAATTTACACACCGCTTGACTTCAACAATTGGCGCCTGTTAATTTTCCTGGTAGATACCGTACCAGTCGGCTTCACTTCTATAACCTGTAGACAAAAAAAACAAAAAAACAAAAAATTAATATTTTTGTTGAGCTTGCAGGAGAAAAGAAGAAGAAGAAGCAGCTCCAACGAACCTCATAAACCGGTTCACGAATTCCTAGCGAAAGAGAATCGCTATAGGAAGAAACAATCCTCTGCTGCTGCCGCTGCTGTTGAATATTAGCGTCTTCTCTAACTTGTTCTTCGCCGTCATCATCATCAGAAACTACAGTAGTTTCAGAGTCGTCGTCGCTCCTTGTCCAGCGATGATCTTCTTCGGTCGACTTAGTCAAACACTTGACTCTCGAAGAAGTAGAGACCTTCAGCGATACCGGAACAGGAGAAGACTTCTGGAGAGAAATAACTGAAGAAGCTGCTCGAAAATATTTTGGATAAAGCAAGAGATCAGGTAACGACGGCGACGAAGACGAAGACTGGAGCGGTAAATGTAGAAAATGCGAAGAAGATAACGCCATAAATTCTCTCGTTTTTGTGAGTTACCACTTATCGCTGTTCCTTCTGGTTCTGGTCATGGAGGAAGGTAGGTGCTGTTTGGATTGGACACTATAAAATTGTTACTTTTTTTTTGGATAATGACATTTTTGGTGTACCAATTTTTCAGTATTTGATTTTTTTTTTTCCAATTAAGTGTCTGAAACTTTTGAAAAGTATATAAATTTAGTGTCTCCGGCTGACTAGATGTTGAGTCAGATCAAACTGGATCTACTTTTTATCCCAGTTATTAGCCTTGTCATGTGCCACGTGTATTGCATTATTTAAAGGACAAAAAAACCTTATTAAATATTATAAATTGACAAAAACAATCTCAATATTAACTTTTGCATCAGACATGACAGACAAGAAGGGTGACTGAATAAGGGTAATTTTATCCTTTAAATAATGTAACACATGTGGCAAATGATATGGTTAATGACTGAGATAAAAGTAGGTCTTATTTGATCTGACTGAGTACCTAGTCACCATCAAATCAGCCGGAGACACTATATTTATATGTTTTTCAAAAATTCAGACACTTAATTAAAAAAAAAATCAGACACTCAAATAACAAATACTGAAAAATTGGGACACCAAAAATATCATTATCCTTTTTTTTTTTAAAACAATAAAAGTGAATTTATTATTTAAAAAAATGGTGACAGTTATTTTTGTGGCTTGAATTGAGTTTGGTGTTATTTTATTTTATTTTACGTATTATTATATTGGTGGCAAATATGGACCCGCCTTTATGTTCTTAGTTGGATTTTATTTAGGGCTTAACACTTGGCTTTAATTTTGTGGTTGATTACTTGAATGTCTACTATTTGATAGGTTACTGTGGATTTTCATTTTTTCAACTACAAATCAACAATTTTCAAAAACAAATTGAACGAAAATTTTATCTTATAAGATAAGTTTCTGCCCCTTTATTATATTTCATAATTAAATTTATAATATATATATATATATATATATTTTTATTTATTTATTTATTTTATTAATTACACATAAAAACTAAAAATATATATATATTATTAAAAATTAATAAAACATTTAAAATTTAATAATAAATTAAGTATATAAAGAAAAAAAATTATAAGAAATTAAACAAAAAATCATTTTCCATTGCGATTTTTATCAACAACCATGTAAAGAGACTTGAACAAAAGAGCTACAGAAGTTTTATGTCAAAATTCAAAATAAAAAAAAAGTTTCTATATAAAACAGCAAGAAACAAGTTTTATTAGAAACGTCAAAGATTGAATTGAATATTAAAGAAATATATATAAAGTCGGGGCGGTAGTAATTAAATGGTAATCTTTTTTATGGGCATTTTGAGATATAATGTTTAAATTTTATTTTTGGCAATTAAGAAGGAGAGAAGTGTACTGTACAATGCATTTGATATTTAAATTGCATAACCTTACTATTAATAAAAAAAAAGTAATCAATTATAAAAATAAATTATAAAATTTTGTCCAGAAAATTTAATTATTTTTTAAAAAATATTATATATTAAGAATTGGAGAAGAAAAAGTGAAAATATGATGCTTTCCACAATATCTATAAAAGACTTCACTGTTAAGTCAAGACCTCGCAACCAAATTTAATTTTTTTTTTTTTGATATAGAGGAGGGAAAAAGCCAAAACAAAAAAACAAACACACAGAGCAATCAAATTCTCACACGTCTAGGCCAAGGGACTCCAAGCCGATCATTCTCAAGAAACCTGATCACAGAGGAAGGCGGATTGTGAAGCACATGAATACCTAACTACTGTTGCAAAGCATCATTAGCCAAGCAATCAGCAACACAATTTGCCTCCCGCACCATAAGAACCACTTCAACAGACCAATTCTTCTGCAGAAAAGTCCCGACATGCACTGACTAAGTTAGCAGGAACACTTTTAGACACCGAACTGCCATTCAGCCAACCTACTACAACCGAAGAGTCAACCTCCAAAACAACATTCAAATAGCCCAATTCCCATGCAAGAGCCAAACCCTGCATAGCAGCCCAAAGTTCTGCCCCCAGAGCATCACAACAGCCTATGTTAATCATGAATCCCTTCAGCCATCGCCCATTACTGTCTCTCAAGACCCCTCCACCTCCTGCTATACCAACTAGACCCTTATTACACCCATCTGTATTGATTTTAACACAGCCTACCAAAGGAGGTGACCACCCAAAAAGACAATCCTCATACACAGCAGTAGGAAAAACATCAAAGAAGTGCTTAGACAAAGCAGTACTAACCTCAAAACAATAGTTATTGATAAATTCCACCTTGACATGATCAGGCTTATTGTCACCTTGAAAGATAAAACTACAACGCCATTTCCAAATCCACCAAAGGATAATAGCAAATCTATCACGCTAGCTAAACCGTTTCCCTTCTCTTCTATTATCGGTCAGGTTAAACCAAACCCAATCCACAAATTTGTTGCACTAAGTACTATTGGAAGCCATATGCAAAGATGGGTGATCCCAAATACCAGCAACTTTAGGACAGTCCCGAAAGAGGTGCAAAAGGCTCTCTTCAATACCAGAACATAAAGGGCAGTACAATTAAAATAATGATATAGAGATAAAATATAAGGGTGTAATAAATAATTATGGAGTGATGATTATAAAGAAAATGAATATGCATATAGCAGTGTAACCGAGTTCAACGGAATTTTGATTAATTCGACTTTGATTATTTATAATTGAGTCGAGAATGAGCCGAACTCGCTCTGCCATTTAATTTTTACAATATGTTCACGAGTTTAAACAATTTTAAAAAAATATCTATACATTAAAAATTAAACATTAATATATTTTCTAAGATATTTTTCTAATAATATATTTTCTAAAATATTATGACTTATTCTAATAATATATTTTTTAAAAATATTGTTTACAGTATGAATTTATATATTATATATCAAAAATTAAATTATTAAACATTAAAATCACAGGCTGGTTAGCGAGTTTCATAAGTCGAGTTTTATATAGTTTAAATTCAACTCATTTATTAAATGAGCTTTAATATACAAGTTCAAACAAAACTTTATAATGAACACCGTATTGTCCATGAACAATTCGGCTCATTTACTGCCCTATATGCATATATAATAAGAGACAGATATCGTAAAGGACCAAATTTGCACTATAAATTAACTAATAAAAATTAATATTGAAGTAAATATATAAAAAAAATTGGAGATTAACACTAATATTTTTATAAATCTATATATTTACACACACATAATAAGTATTACATTTTACAATTATATACATATACCTATATTTTTTATTAATTAAATATAAAATATTTAAAATATATATTACATTTTAACGGTTAAATATAATATTTTAAATATAAATAAAAATTATATTTTTAATTTTAGGAGTAATTCCTGTTGTGTTGCCATTTCACCTTATATTTAATATTATTTTCTGTCTTTATTTTTCAATTTTGCTCTATGTAGATATTTTATTTTTTTTTTATTTTTTTTTAAAAAGAAATAGAGTGGGATTAATTGTTGCTTTTGAATTGCTTTCAGACCGCTTCAATAAATTCCCCCTCCATTTTTTCCCTCGCTCCCACCGCACCTCAACTTTTGCTTCCAAACACAGCATAGAACAGATCAATACTATAGCTTCACATCTCACGCTCTCTCAAAGCTCAATGGCCTTCGAC
>CATIWK010150236.1:0-14671 GCA_949634005.1 Mallotus japonicus | reverse complement strand
CTCTATCTAAGTCAACTCCACTTCACCATGTTGGGGTCAGGACACGTCCATGAAGTATCCAGAGCACACCACCTATCCAATAGAGCCCATCCACGGATCACATCATGATCTAACTAGGGCCCACCACCTTCGTTCGACATTTCGAGAATTCATCGACCATGGCTAACTTCGGGGCATGGCTCTGATACCATTTGTTGGACCATAGACACCACATATCTCCACATTGGTATGATATTGTCCACTTTGGGCCTAAATCCTCATAGATTTGCTCTTGGGCTTTACCCCAAAAGGCTTCATACAAATGGAGATATTTGTTCATCCTTATATACCCATGATCCTCCCCACTTTTAGCCAATGTGGGACTTTAGTTGTATACCTAATAATAACTCTCCTTGGGAAGCTTCTGCATTTATTCAAGATATCAAGCAGCATCTGAATCAAAGGCAAGATGTTAGAGTCATCTACATTTCTAGATCAGCTAATAGTGTAGCAAATTGGTTAGTGAAAAACAACAGCAGTCTGCTTATGCTAGATCAGGGTTTTAATGTACACCCAAAGCTCCAGCAGCTAATCCAAAAGGACATTGATTGTAATCTCTCAATCTTTTCAAGTTGAATGAATCCTATTGTTGTTAAAAAAAAAAATATTAATTAAAAATCTTTGTTTTCATTTTTATTTTTTTAAGAAAAGACTTTAGATTTTATATATAATATTTTATAGTCTTGTTAAAATATAGGCAAAAACCATATAATTCATATACATATGTGAATTAATATGAGGTATAATTAATTAGATTTGTTATTCATTTATAGTTCAAAGCTCAACTCTCGCTTATTTTTTTATAAAAAAATTGAATTATTATCATTGCACAAAAAAAAAAAAAGAAATTAATTCTCTTACCATTAAATCCAATTATTTCTAAATATGTAAATTGATAGTAGGTATATATATATATTCATCCAAAGCCAAATCAATTATGTGCAAACTAAATTGATTTTTGACAAATAATAATTTGAAAAAACAATTAAAGAAAAGAAAATTTAATTATTTGACACCGAAACTTTCATGTTTTATATATATTATGTTGATATCTCGTATATTTATTTTATGTTATTAATCCTTAAATTATTTTATGTTGTAAAAGATTCTCATACTTTTATTTTGAACACAAATTGAGTCACCTAAATTCAATTAGGTTGTATTAAGTTTCTATACTTTTGATTCTTTAAGTTAAAGAAACTTGTAAGCATGTGAAAAGGGTTTAATACAACATATACAAAAACATAAGTGCTTAAAAAAGTAAAATGAGTGCCAATAATCGTTGGGATTATAATCTCGAGGACTATTCTCATTTAAATAATATTTCAAGTTTAAACTATGATATATGCAATTGCATTAAATAATTATTGAAAAACCTTTGAACTAGACTAGTCAAATTCTAATGGACTTTAAATATCAGTGATTTAAAAAAAATGGAATGCATATATAAAATTTAGTACAATAAATTAAAAATTTAAGAGCATCTATTGGTATAACTCTTTTTAAGCCATTTATAGGTCAAAAATTTGATCCTTACCTCCTTTCATAGTTCAAAAAAAATTGTGTCCCATGTAAATAGTTCAAAATATGTGTACATAAATGGATAATATATTTATGTACAACGTTTAAAAATTTGTTTGATTAAAAAACAGTGATGGTATACCTGTAGGGGAAAGGTGTAAATTGGACTTCCACATTTTGCCCTAGTTTCACATTGGATTTTTTTTTTCCCTCAAATTAGAACTTCTGTTTGAAAATTTAAACAATATTGGACCTTTACTGAGTACAATCAAATTCTGTAACTTTTTTAAGCACAATTAAATCCTATAAATTAATAAAAAAATTAATTTTAACGGATACTAACAAATAAAATTGATAATTTATATATATATATAACCTAATTATAAAAGTTTAAAAGTTTTTAAACCTATAAAATCATTTTTTAATTTTTCTTAAATTTTTAAAAATTTTACAATCAAATGATATAAATTTCAAAAAATGACCAAATATATTCGTTAATATAAATAGCGAATTAATAATTGACCTAAAATTTAATTTTAACAGTTGAATAAAAAAATTTTATTCATCAATTATTGTGTAGGTTTAAAAATTTAAACTGTTGAATAAAATTTAAAATTTTTTATTTAACCATTAAAATTAAATTTTAGGTCAATTATCAATTCGCTATTTATATTAATGAATATATTTGGTCATTTTTTTGAAATTTATATCACTTGATTGTAAAATTTTTAAAAATTTAAGAAAAATTAAAAAATATATTATAGGTTTAAAAACTTTTAAAATTTTATAATTAGGTTATATATATATTTCTAAAAAAATTATCAATTTTATTTGTTAGTATCTGCTAAAATTAATTTTTTATTAATTTATAGGACTTAATTGTACTAAAAAAAATTACAGGATTTGATTGTATTCAGTAAATGTCCAATATAATCTAAATTTTCAAATAGAAATTCCAGCTTGAGCAAAAAAAAAAAAAAAAAAGAGTCCAATGCAAAACTAGGGCAAAATATGAGGTCCAATTTGAACATTTCCCCTATACCTGTAGCTTTCTCATCACCAACTTCCTTTGTTTTTGTAAGTATTTGGGTTGGTGATATCTGTACAAGGGGGTAGATATACCAACACCGATGCTTGTGTGACTGAAAAATCTGTCATCCATGCGGCACATCAATAGTGCTATTGCCATATTAACTGGAATGAATCTCATTTAATTTTTACCATGTCTCTTTCTTCAAATTTCTCGTATTTCTTTAAAAATAACTCTTATAAAATTTTTCCGGTAATTATTTATTATTTTGTTACACTCTTTGGTGAAGTAACATATTATATCACTTTAACAAAGGAATAATCTGTTGACTAATTTTTTTTATAATATAGTATGTGTCCAGTTCCAAAAGATAGATGGATGCACACAGTTCTATTTTTATTTGTAAGGAGGAAAAGACATCTGAAATTGAAATTGAACACATTAGGCTTCAGAATTGAGCAGATCTGGAACTCTAGAATTCTCCTTCAAGCTAAATAAACCAACACCAAAAAAATCTAAAATGTCATCAAAATAAAGATATAAATGGGATAAAATTCACACTATTTTGAGTTTTAAACTCAAACAGATTTATTTATGAAAAAAAAAATTTAGTATTTGGATGATTTTTTAGTAATTTTAGTGGTTATCGAAGGAAGCAGGAACAATAACAGAAGAGAAAAAGAGAAGAAAAAAAAAACGTGACTACTTACCCAAATCGTTGCAACTCCTAATTAGTAGGAAAGAAATTATTATTTTAATTACATTAATTGCATTTCTTGTTTGAAAAGAGAGCTTGCACTTTCACTTAATGGTAGTAAAAGGAGCACAAGCATATCCAACATCAAATCATTTTCATTATGAATGTGAGTCATTTTCATCTTGAATGCAACATTCCAGCAAGGATTGGATAAATAGAAGTCATGCTTAGCTACTACTGATTAACATTGGCCAAGTACCTTCTTTCACCTCTAAACTTTATCACTTTAATTTATTGCACACCTTAACTTTATTTTTTTCCTATTACACGTATGAACTTTTTTTTTTCCTACTACACGTATAAATTCAAATTTTTTGATTCTATCGAACTTTAAGTGGTTGTCTACGCTGGCATCCAAGCTGGCAACTCATATGTTCAATAGAATAAAAAAATTTAAATTCATACGTGTAATAGGAAAAAAATAAAAGCTCATACGTGTAATAGGAAAAAAAATAAAGTTGAGGTGTGCAATAGACCAAAGTGATAAAGTTCAGGAGTGAAAGAAGGTATTTTACCTTTTTTTTTTCCATAATAAAATTATGTTGTTAACTTGTTACTGTCATTAGTTGTAGGATGCATTTGGCTGGAGGTTGCAAGGCACTATAACAGTTATAAGTATAATTATTTAGCAAGTAATAGTTACAAGTGTAAAAGTCAAATTATTAATTCCCATTGGTAAATCAAGGACAAATGATTAGCTAAAATTGTTCAAATCAATTGTTAATATAATTAATTAATAAATTTTATATGAAGTAATTAAAATAATAAAAATAATATATATTTGATAAAAGGGTCTCCTTGAACTCCTACTTTTATGGTAGATGAACGGAGACTATTGGCTTGTTAATTGATCTGCAAGACAAAAATGTGAGAATGGGGTCAGGTGGGATCCTGGTGATCCCACTCCGATGTTTAAGTTAGTAAGAGTGTTTGAATAAGAAAGAAATTGATAGATTGAGAGAGAATTGGTTACCTTGTTGAGTTGGATTAGGATTCTATATAAAGATGAGGTAGTTACCGTTTATGGAGAAATTCTCGGCAAAGTGGGAGTGATGTTAGCACATCAGAGTAAAAATAGGAATCAGTCTATTAGTGGAGTTAATGGGAAAGTGGGTGACATTTACGCTCCTCAGGCTTCAGATCGTAGGTTATCCTATCTGTGGATGGTCTCAGGCTGCAAGCATAGCCTGAGTTTTATTGACTCAGCGTTTGACTCTAGTTTATAGGAGTTGAATTTTCTTTATATTATCATATGTCCTCCACCCAAAAAGTTAAAAAATCTAATTTTTTGACTTTATTTTTGGAGTTCTCTTTTCTCAAAGCAAGTTTTGCATGCAATAAACTGTTTTACTTATTAAAATAAGCGTTTTTGTTTTCCTTCTGCATGAAGTCTTGTGTCAGTTACTTACTATCTTCCGTTGCGCCATTTGTCACCGATAGCCACAATTTGAATTTAAAATTTATCGGTTACTGTGATAAATTGTCATTTCAAATTTTAAATTTGTATTGCCAAGTGTAGCTACAACTCTTTATTTTAAGAGACCTATTTACTACAAACTATTGCTTTTCATTATTGCTAAGCAAATTATTTGCAGAAGGAAGATTAATAATTATTTCCTCTAGAGAGAAAATTCCCTTTCGTCTTGGCTTGAACTATAAGTGCTTTTCTTCTTTTTCTCTCTCTTTTGCTCATGGCTGAAATTATGAAGTCACATTCCTCTTCTTGTTCTTCCGATAGTTTAGGTGTGGTAAAAATAGAGTCGCTGGGAGTTTCTTCCCCCTGGGCCTACCAACAGAACTAGATCTCACCTTTACGGTGGATCTAGGGTTCAGTCCAGTTCCACTGAGGTTGTGGGAGGGCCAGTGATACTGTTGATTCTGTTAGGGGACCTGCGGCTGTGGATTTCCCTTATATTTTAGATGCAAACGACTTAAAAATGCTAAGGAAAAATTACTTGATTCCTTCCTCTTATAAAATGCATGTTCCGGATTTGTCAATTAGGGTTTATGACGACCTTGGTCCCAAACGTATTATGGTTTATGAGGAAATCCTTAAAGCAGGGGTGAGGTTTCCTCTTTCCCCATTTTATATCTATGTATTGAAGAAGTTCAACATTACCTTAAGCCAGTTAAATCCAAATAGTTAGAGGATAGTCATAGGTTTGAGTCTGCTGTCTACAGAGCACAAAATTCATGTTAACTATAGGATTATTAAGTCACTCTACACCCTGGTTGATCAAGAAATACCTCCTTTTCTTCTTCCTCATTCCAAAGGGCTATTTAGCAAGCTTTTCTATACCTAAAAACGTTGGAAAGAAAAATTTTTCATTTTAGAAAGTGATGTCGATTGGAACTTTAGTACTGGATGGATTACATCCTATGATTCAGGGAAGGAGTTTGCTTTGGAGAAGGGAGACTCAAAGATTGTTGAGTCTTTCATAAAGTTGTCTTAACCCAGACTTATAGATTTTTGTGCCTTGATTGAGGCAAAAATTTCTCTTGGTAACGTGGTGGATCCGGGGAAAGGGAAAAAGAAAAGTTGCCCTACTGATAATAGTATTCTAACTTCTTCTCTTTATTTCTTTGGAGAAAGTGTATTAATTTATTATATTCGTTAGGTGTTTTACCAGCATATATGGATTACTAGAAGCTTAACGAGATGCGGAGGCTATGAAAAGCTTCAAGTGTTACCTCAACTACTCATATTCCCAAAGGGTCTGAAAAGACCATTTTCGAGAAGCAAGATGCTTTAAGAAGTCCACCAGATGTTACTTCTAATCCTATGGAGGATTTATCTTTGAGTTTGCCTCCTTCAAAAAAGCTAAAGCTGGAGCTTTCTGAGAGTTCAAATAAAGTAATTTCAGTCTCGAAGGTTCATTCCTCTTTGCATAAGCAATATGGTCTGAAGGCCTCTGTCTGCATATCACCTATAGCTGGCATGATTTCAGCCTTCTCATTGCTGCTGCAGGATAAGTTAAAGCTTTTTATTCAACCAGATATATATTTGATCAACTTTGAGGGATGCCAAGTGCTGATTTCCTAGTCCTTGCTTGCTAAAAGATCACAAGCATATAGAAATAAGATTGGCCATATCAACCACATTGGTAGCAAATTACAGGTAAGCATTCGTATTCCACCACTTGCAATCTTCCATCAATACGAATTCAATACACCAAAGGTTTCCTCAAATCAAGTTCGACAGCAATACGAGTAAATTTCCCCTAGAACTATCTTCAATATTATAATCAATCCTGAGTGGTTTGCCAATGAGGTTTGCTATAGAGCGGAGGACAACTTATAATAATACTGAAGAGGTGGACCCAAAAATCAAATCCATGCAACAACTGCAGATAAATTGTTATCGTTCGTACTAAACATAGGCCTCCATGGTTGAACTATTAGATAGTTACCAAGAACAATCCAAGGTCCATTAAGAAGAGCCTTTGTGTAATCTTCATGGTAGCGCACCATGAAATAATTGTTATCAAGATCGATAGTTTTATAGCCATTGATAACGGACTCAACAACTCTTGATTACATTTGTTATATTGGATTGTATTTGTTATATTAGTTACAATGGCTAGTATTGTACTTTATAGCCATCACTTCTATTGGATGTATATAATTATTGTAGGTTCATTCGTTTCAATCAATATACACAAAATATTTCAGCTCTAAACCTTACATGGTATCAGAGCACCATGGCTAATGACAACACTCAACTTGTTTCTTCAAATCCCCTTTCATCTCCTTCTATAACTGCTCACTCTTTCTCAATCAAATTAAACAATAAGAATTATTTGGCATGGAAAACTCAATTTTTATCATTGCTGAATTATCAAAAACTCATGGGATTTGTAGATGGCACATCTCCCCCTCCACTAAAAACCATTCTCAATACTATTAATCCTCTTGTTGAAACTTCAAATCCCGCCTTTGACACTTGGTTTCAACGTGATCAAATGCTTCTATCATGGATTCTCTCTTCTCTCACCAAGGAGGTTTTTCCCTATGTTATTGGCATTAAATCTTCTCAAGATCAGCAAATTCATTTGGTTCTATTTCCCAAAATAAATAACTTCAATTGAATATTGAGTTACAAGAATTGAAGAAAAATGATATGTCTATCTCTCAATATCTCTAAAGAGCCAAGTCTCTCTCTGATTAACTATCTACTGTTGGATGTACAATGACCCCAACTGAATTCAATGCTATCATTTGCCACAATATTGGAGCTAAGTACCACAGTATTATTACTGCCCTTAATCTCAGACCTGAACTTGTTTCATTTAATAAGCTTCATAGTCATCTTCTTGCTCATGAAATCATTCTTAACAGCTCCCATAAACCACCACTAGCAAATTTTTCATATACTAATCAAATGCCCTCCCATTCCCAGTCAGTTATGCCACCATTTTTACCCTCTCCACCATCTTCTCAACCTCGCCCATCATAGCAGCCTCGCCGGCGCTCTTGGCCATATCCTTATCTTGCCAAATTTGTGGCATGAATAACCATACAGCTGATAGGTGCAGGCGGTATACATCTCTTGTCGAATAACGCCCTTTCACTCCACGGGCTAACCTTGCCTATTTGAGCTCTCCTTCTTACTACCGCCCTCATCATAACCCTACTCTATGGGTTGCAGACACTGGTGCCAATGTTCATATCATGCCTAATCTTTCCACTCTTTAATTGTCTGAACCTTACACTGGTAGTAATCAATTAACTGCTGGTAATGGTGAAGGTTTGTCTATCTCTGCTGTTGGTAACACCACTCTTCCCTCTATATCTTTATCTCTTGCTAATGTTTTGCATGTACCTCAAATTACAAAAACTTTGCTTTTAGTTTCTAAACTATGCCATGATAATAATTGTTTCTTTGAATTTTGGCCCTCCTTTTTCTTTATTAATGATTAGAAGACAAAGCAGGAAATCCTACGAGGCGTGAATGAGCATGTCTGTACCTTCTCCCATCAGTGCCGACTCCTCAGGCTTTTCTCACCAACACCGTTCCATTCAAAGTTTGGCACTGTCGCTTTGGCCATCCACAATATCGAACTCTCTCAAAGATCCTCACCGAGCATGCTCTTCCTTATACTCCCAACTCATCTTTAGAAAAATGTTCATCTTGTCTCTTAAGAAAATTAATAAAAATTTCCCTTGCACTTGTTGAACATAAAAGTTTAAAACCTTTTGATATTGTTCATTCAAATGTATAGGGACCCTCTCCTATTTTGTCAAATTTAGGATTTCGTTATTTTGTTTTGTTCATTAATGATTATACTCGTTTCACATAGGTATATTTTCTCAAAAATAAAAGTGATGTTTATGATATTTTTCTTAATTTTAAAGCTCTTATTAAAACTCAATTTTCTATCACAATCAAAGCTTTTTATTCTGATTGGGATGGTGAGTACCAAAAACTCAATAAATATTTTAAAAATAATGGCATTGTTCACCAAATTGCATGTCCTTATACCAATGAATAAAATGGCACTTCTGAACGAAAAATTCACCATTTGGTGGATACCGGTCTCACTTTAATGGCTCATAGCTCAGTTCCTTTTTATTTTTGGTCTTATTCTTTTGACACTACCATTAATATTATTAACACTTTGCCAACTGATGTTCTCAATGGAACCTCTCCTTTTTATAAATTATATTACAAATACCCCACCTTTGATAATTTAAAATTTTTTGGGTGTGCTACTTTTCCTTTACTACCACCATATAATAAACACAAATTTAATTTTAGAACCAAAAAATGTGTTTATTTAGGTCCAGCTCCATCCCACTTTGGTCATAGGTGTTTTGACATTGCTACAAATAAAATCTATATTGCAAGACATATAAAATTCAATGAAATAATTTTTCCATTTAAAAATATAACCACCTCACCCACACCGACCAAACCAGCCATCCGACCCATGGCTCCAACTTTACAAAATAGACAGCCCTCATTCTCGCCAATCAGGTATGCATTTGTCTTCTTTTTCTTCTTCTCAACCCACTAACACTGCTACAGGTACCAATTCCTCATCCCATCCTTGCCCAACCTTATCTCTTCCTAATACTGCCCCACGTCATACTTCCACCCAAACTCTACCTCTTCCTCACCCACCTAATCCTGACCCACCTGCATCCACTTCATCTTCTCCTAATTCATCCCAATCACCTGCTCTCAATCTCATTATGGACCTCTCTTCTTATCCAACCACTTAGCCGATTACACCCACACACCAACCTGATGACTCATTACCAACTGTCCCACCAAATTGTACCTATACAATGCAATTACATCCAACAATAATGCAACGATGTGAAGAAAAAATTTCCACCACACTGTAGCCTCCCATAAACATTCCTGAATCCAATACCACATCGCAGCCTCCCAATACTATTCTCGAACCCCACACCTTCACCCAATCTACCAAATTCAAAGAGTGGTGTGATGCCATGGCTATAGAGGTTCAAGCATTATTATAAAACCATACTTGGTCTCTTGTTCAACGACCACCTAACACCAATATTATAAGGAACAAATGGATATACAGAATTAAGATATTGTCTAATGGAAGCATTTCAAGGTTCAAAGCTCGCCTCATTGCCAAAGGCTATGATCAACAATCAGATGATGATTTTGCATAGACATTTAGTCCAGTGGTGAAACTTACCACTATTCACACAATTATAGCAATTGCAATAATGAAACACTGGAAGATGCAACAACTTGACATCTCCAATGCTTTTCTTCATAGCACTCTTCATGACACAGTGTATATGGAACAACCTTGAGGCTTTGTTGATAAAAGATCATCTGGACTATGTATTTTTATTTCACCGATCCTTTTATGGTCTTCGTCAGGCACCTAGAGAATGATTTAATTGGTTGAGCTCCTTCCTTTTAGCTTTCAATTTTTTCTTCTTCAAAAGCTGACAGCTCTTTGTTTATCTATCGGCAAAGTACATCTTCTTTCTTTGTTTTGGTTTACGTGGATGATATTATCTTGATAGGCAACTCCACTACTCTCTTAGACTCTTTTCTTAATCAGTTACAATCTAAATTTCATGTTCGAGGTGTGGGTTCATTAAATTATTTCATTGGTATTAAAGTTCATACATCTTCTTTGGGCACTACATTATCCCAAACAAAATATATTTTTGATTTGTTGGCTCACCATGGTTTTTTTAACCTTAAAGGATGCTTGACCCCAATGGCTTCTTCTCCACCATTATCCAAGGAATCCGACACACCATTGCCCAATGGTGAACAATATCACCAAGTCATGGACATCTTGCAATATGCCACATTCACAAGGCTGAACATAGCATTTGCAGTCAATCACCTATGCTAATTTATGCATAATCCCACCATAACTCATTGGCAAGCTGTCAAGCGTCTACTTCATTACTTAAAGCATACCATGCATTTTCAACTATTTTTCTTAGGGGATTCCTCAACTCAACTGCAATATTTTTCTGACAGTGATTGGGGTGGCTGCCCCGATGATCGTTGCTCCACAAACGGGTATACAATTTATTTGGAAAACTCTTTAATTTCTTAGATGGCGAAGAAGCAACCTACAATCTCAAGATCCTCTACGGAGACTGAATATAAAGCTTTCACTAATACAACCGCTGAAATATTGTGGCTCTAATCCTTGCTCAATGAACTTTGTATTGTTTTCTCTTCCAAACCCATCTTATGGTGTGACAACATCGGAGCAATTTATCTCACTTTAAATCTCGTTTTTCATGCATAAGCACCAAGCATGTTGAACTAGATTATCACTTTGTGCGAGAGCAAGTTGTTCAAGGAAATATACAAGTCTAATTCTTAACTAGTGCTGACCAAATTGGAGATATATTCACCAAGCCTCTGGGGACAAGGCAATTTCTGCAACATTGCTCCACTCTGCGTTTACTACCTTCTCCACCATCAGCTTGAAGGGGGGTGATAACGTACTCAACAACTCTTGGTTACATTTGTTATATTGGATTGTATTTATTATATTAGTTACAGTGGCTAGTGTTGTACTTTATAGCCATCACTTCTATTGGTTATATATAATTATTGTAACTTTATTCGTTTCAATCAATATACATAAAATATTTCAGCTCTAAACCTTACAGCCATGTCGTGGTTGCCATAAGTCTGCAATCTTATAGTAGAGCGTCTTGTAACCAATTTTCCTTCCCAAAAGTTTGTCCTTTTTCAATGATTGTGCCATTAAACATTACACCCTGTCCAAAAACTCAATGACTGGAATCTCGTTCTCCTTTCCAGCCCTTGTGTCATCCTCTATAATTTCTATCTCAGGTTCTTATGGTTGTTCAAAGGGGGATTTCCTTTCATCCTTTTCACCCATCAACAATTTATCTCGGAAGGATATCCCAGTCTGAATAGAATTGGTCCCTTTAACAATCCCATCTTCTTTATTCTTAATTTTCTTTGTTGTTCGATCCTCTTCCAATAATGGAGGAGGTGGAGCTTTTAGGGACGAAGAGAGGTTCAGATCCTCCATTCAGAGAAAAATAATGAGAATATTTTTTTAACAAAAATAGCACTTACCTTTTTTAACTATAATTCAAACACATGCTTAGTATTAATAGAGGAAGAATATATATATATATATACGTGCATCTGTATGTATCTACCAAAATTTATGGTATCCCACCCTGGAATTATCTAAAAAGGTTTTTTTAATGATTCGTACAAATTGAAAATGAAATTTAAAATTCCATTGACAAGTATTACAAAGTAATTTTAACTAATGTTTTACTTAATTATACAAGTAAACAATGTGGTAAACAAATGACACATATATTGCATGTTAATTTGGATGATTAAATTTGGTTAGGAAATGAAAGATTGGAAGGTAATTACACGATATGAAGATTGCCGATCCTTGTTAGAATAGTTCAATAACGGGTGTGGTAGGGTTTGCTTTTGTACAATGGTTTATTACTCGATATGGAGCCGTGCAAGATAGTAAGTATACTGGGGTTAATTCCACTCACGGTACCCAAGTTTTCGAACTTATACCATTAAAACACCTAACGTTTAAAACGTAACAGAAAACCTCCCAACCTTACAATTTGATCACACGAAAGTACCCGAAGCCAATTTTCGGTCATCGGTGATGACATGGCGCCTGCATGGATGCTGATTTGTACATACATGGTGCCACATCATCATCTAACAAGGACACATGATGCCATATCATGCCATGTGTCCATACTAAAAAAATAATTATTAATTATTAATTAGTTATCAATTATTTTAAACTAATTTTTAATTAATAAATTTTTGTAAAATTTTTGAAAACCAGCTGCAACTTCCTATACTCCAAATTCAATTATAGATTAATCTTCAAAATACGAAAATCTAATGTTCTTCTCCATAATCAAAGCTTCGAAGCTGACATCTCCACCAGCCCCATTTCAATTTTCTCGCACGAAGAAACCACCACCACCAACGGCAATCGCAGCAGCCATCCAAAACACAACATCTTGTCTCCAAACACAGTAGCTCTCCACCATCGGGCAGTAGCTCTCTAACAACAACCACAGTTCTTTCGGAGCTACTGCATCCCTCCACCAACACCATTGACCCACCACCAACAACACTGATCCACCACCACCACCGCCAAATCCACTACCACCACTACTACAAAACATTACCACTTACAAATTGACAAAATCCAAAATCCAAAAATCCAAAACTAAAAAAAAATCCAAAAATCCAAAACTAAAAAAAATCCAAAAATCCAAAACTAAAACAAAAACAAAAACAAGAACAAAATATACTACCTAGGCTGCAGCTCCGCCACTCCATGGAGCAAGCCATCGCGTTCTTCTTCGCCACCACCACCATTGCTCCACCTCTGCATTCAAAATTCCATTCAAAATCAAACCCAATTTCATTCAAAATCAAACCCAATTCATTCAAAATCAAACCCTATTCAATTAACACATTCACCACAAAATCAAACCCAAACCCAAATCCTTCACCTGCAACCACAACTTTCGCCCCACCACCGTCACCCCACTGCCGTCAACCACCACCACTCCGTGGCACTGCAACTCGTCTTCTCCTCTCCTCCGTCGAGTAGCAGATGGGTTCAGTTGATGATTGCGTCTCTGTCCCCGTCTCTGTCTCTATCTCTGTCTCGGTCATGTCCATAGTCTTTATCGTGGCGGGGGTCAAACAATGGCTGGGGTCAGGCGAGAGCGAGGGCGGGGGTCAAACGACGGCTAGGGTAAGGCGATGGCGGTGTGAGGTGAAGGAGATAGGTCACTTTTCCCGTCAAACAAATAATATTGATTTTAGTGTTCAAAAAAATAATATTGATTTTGTTTAAAAAAAATTGATTTATAAGTTAAACAAAAATTTTGTTTAAAAAAATTATTGAGTAACTAATTTTATTAATTATCAATTATTGGTTTCTAAAAAAATTTATTATTTATCTATTAAAAAAATATTATTTATTGAAAATTTTACAAAAATTGATTAAAATTTATAATAATTGGTTTACAAAAAATTTATTAATTAAAAATTAGTAGTTTACAATAATTTATAACTAATTAATAATTAATAATTATTTTTTTAAAGAATAATACCACTTTATTTAATATGGACACATGGCATGATATGGCATCATGTGTCCATGTTAGATGATGATGTGGCACCATATATGTACAACTCAGTATCCATGCAGGCGCCATGTCATCACCAATGACCGGAAATTGACTTCGGGTACTTTCGTGTGATCATATTGTAAGGTTGGGAGGTTTTTTGTTATGTTTTAAACGTTAGGTGTTTTAATGGTGTAGGTTTGAAAATCTGGGTACCATGAGTGCAATTAACCCAAGTATACTGCGGTAGGTTTGTTCATTGTCAATCAATATCAATTGTACAGTTCAGAAAGAAAAATGATGCTGCGTGGATGGCACGGGATGGTAGTTTATTTTCATTTTTTTTATCTTTTTGAACATCTTCTTCCAATATACAGTTTAAAGTTGATTTAATGGTCAATTTGCCCCCTGTACTTGGACTTGGTGGCCAAAAAACACAGATATTAATTTTCTGGCTAATTTACACATCAACTTGTCAAGGCTGGCTAAAATACCCCAAAATTGGCTAAATGAAAACGCGTGACTTGCAATCACAAACTCAGGCAAGTAAGTTCCACATTTTAGATTATTTTATTTAGAAGTAAAAAAAAAATAATTATCAATCTATCAGGTAAGGAAAAAAGCGGGAAAACCTTACCTAACACACACACACACATGCTGTGCTTGGTATTTCTAATAAAATC
>CATIWK010150233.1:0-14698 GCA_949634005.1 Mallotus japonicus | reverse complement strand
TTTACATGTTTTATTTTATAAATGAGCCTAGAAAGCTAATGGGCCTAATTCCTAGTCAATTTTATTCAAATGACTCTAAGTCTATTTATTTTAATTCTAAAAGTGGGCCTAGGTTTACAAATTATGAAAATACTCTAATTAATGAGCTAAATTTAATTTAATTTTATTAACTAAAAAAATGGGCCTATGTCTAATTAGCTAGGTGGGCCTAAATTATTTCTAACCTAAAATCTAAGTCAATTATGAACCTAAAACCAAATTAATTAATTAATCTTAAAACCCTAATTATTAAAAGTGAATCTAATAATTAACCTAAAACCCTAATTATGAGCTTAAATGCAAAAAAACACAAAAAAACATAAAAATAGATCAAAACCCAAAAAAACATAAAAGCATAAAAACAAAGAAAACAAACATTCAAACAAAATTATTTCTAATCCTATTTAATTTACATACATCCTAGATTAATCTAAAACCATCATTTATTTTATTAAAACTTACCAAATAAACCTAATTACTAATCAATTAATTATACACATCCACTCATAATCTTATTAATATCCCACTATTGGGGCTATTAGAAGAATCTAAAAAAATAAATACAATAATAAAAATAAACATAAAACAATAAATAATACAATACAATAGAATAATAACAAAAAATAAATAAAACCTAAAAAATCTAATTAATCATAGGAAATCATCCATGATTCCTTGAGATTCATGTCTTGTAAATCTAGGTCACTCCCTCCATCAAAACATACAAAAAAACAACAGAAAAATTATTAGTATATGAATAAATCAATGTAAAGAAAGAAAGAGGAACAAGAAGAAGAAATAAAATAAAAATGAAATAAACAAAGCAAAAAAAAAACAAAAAACTGATGCAGTATTGATGGCTCCTCAGAGTAGGTGATTTGCACCATTTGTTCACTGGAAATTCGTCTGGGAATTTAACTTCTATTCTCTCTTTGAAGGCGACTGTGTTTTAAGATCAATCTAAGGACTCTTGTACTTGTGTGTGTTTAAGTTCTTTCGCAGAAGATTTTAAAGAAGAAGAAGAGAAAAACTTGTTTTGATTTGTTTCACAGAAGAAAACCTAAACCTTCAGCTTTGCCTCTCCTCTGTTCTCTCCTGGATTTCGTCCCCCTTAAAATAGACTTCGTTATGGTTTAAATAGGAACCATGAAAAAAACCTAGCAGAGTCACGTTGGACTCTGTTGCATCAGGAGATTGAGTTCCTTCTGTGAGGGACTCTCTCTCACTGATATCTCCAGCAATTAATCAAGAATTAATCACCTGAAAATATCATTATCTCATCACTGAACCAATCAGAGTTGAGATAATGAGTTTTATTTGCATTAAAACACTGAAAAAATAAAAAGCGACGAGTTTTAATCCTGACCCGAAGTCCAGATTGCCGATTGGCAATCTGGAATTCCGATCGGAATTCTGGATTTCCGATCGAAAATCCATTATTCCAATTTAATTACAAAAAGGTCCCTATAAGAACTAAAACTTTTCAATTGAGTCCTTTAAAACACTTTAGAAACACAGTAAAGCCTTTTCGAGATTTCGAACTCAAATATCCCGAGACTCATTTTAATTTTCTCATCATCGGAATTCTCTGTCGCATCAATACCCAGCTATCCCGAAATTGGGTGTCTACACCTCGTACAAGAACTGTTGCCTATTTTTTGGCTTAGGAGTTTTAGTAAGAAGAATTAGAGGCCTATGATCGAAACCCAAGTAGCATTCATGGACCACTTGAATAAATTTGAATTTAGTTCTCCACGCTGAGTTGGCCAAGGCTCTGTTGAGCCTTGCTTGTATATTTCTCTCCCCCACTTGCTTATTGTTCCAAGTGTAGAAACCTCCATTAAACCCCAAATCCACCAAAGAACAATAATTTACCAATTCACAAAAATCCCTAGCCTGGGAAAAAGGAACAATATTTCCTCCCTTCTTTTCATCTGGTCGCAATATTGCATTAAAATCACCTATTAACAACCAAGGGACCGAGTTACCCATGTTCAAACCTCTGATTTCATTCCAAATTTCTAACCTTCTCTCTCGCCGAGGGTGCCCATATACTGCTAAGAAATTGCATTCATCTCCCTCCATTTCTATTAAAGTATCTACAATATTAGGAGATGTGTAGATAATTTTGATCTTGCATTTTTTCAACCATCAAACTCCTATCCCTCCAGATCTGCCTTCTGGATCAATATGGATGTTATTCTGATAACCCATATTCCATTGCAACTTCTCTATCTTCTCTGTCATTTGTTTCGTTTCCATGAGCAAATTACCATAAGTTTCTCTCTTTCAATTAGTTTCTTCAAAGCTGTCATTGTTAAAGATCGACCTAGCCTCTGGCCATTCCACGAAAGAAAACTCATCTTACTCATTGATTTCCTATTCAGTGCTATTGTTTGCTATTATTTGCTATCTAGTCAGAGTAAATATGTTTAACGGCACACAATTTTTTTTCTTTTTGGTATTTTTAAACTTGTACATTTTATCATCTTGATATTGACACTTAGATTAAGGGCATAGTTAATGGTCTCAGCACTGTCATGCCTTGGAGGATCAAAAAAAGGCAAGAGACCTACAAATTGCCATGGCCCTCTAGACCTTTCCTTTGTTTTCTCTGGTATGGCTTGCAAAAGGAAACAATTCACAGTTAAAACAGATACTATTGCAATTGTAACTTATCATTGAATCAAAATTTTGAGGATTCGCAAACAGATAGAGAGCATATCAGCAAACTTATCACTAATGGCATGAGCTGTCCTTTTAGCGTCAAAATTATTTGTACGCTAATTTTTAAATTAGAAGAAGTTAAGATTTATATTTGTACATTAATTTTTAAATAGGTTAATTTTGTCAAAATAAAAAATATATAGCTATAGATTTCAAAAAGCTCCAAAATAGAGCTGATAGAATTCGCAGCTTATTGAGATTTAATCAGCTATCAGCTGCTGATTATTAAATCTTACCAAATAGGTTTCAACCAGTTGTTGGATGAAAAACTTCTATCAACAACCTTGAACAGCTGAACCAAACACCTTCTGGATGGAACTAAAATTTTAGTTCAGTTCGGTTTGATTAATAAAAATTAAAAATAAAAAATAAACAAATTAAATCAGATCGAACTGAATCAATTCAGTTTTTGATTCGGTTGGTTTGGAACTCTTGTTTGCTCTACATAGAGTTATTGAGAGACTACGAAAAGAGGCCATGAACTGCTCTAGCTTTCGCAATTTTTCATTTTTTTAATAATTAATTTTTTATGATATAAAGGAAATTTTGGGATAAATGGTCCCCTCATAATGTACTCCAATTAATTTTTGTATTATACATTTTTTTGATGAACAATTTATTAATAATAATAATAATAATAAGAGCTAAATACTATAATATTCTTGAGGTTGGACCTATTATATTACTAGGTCTTTATATTTTTTTCATCTGATGCATCCGGTATTCAGCATTCCGTAGGATTCGACTAATTCAGATTCGACCTGGGAAGGACCCCGAAAGGCGGCAAAGGTGTATCTCAAGAGTTTTAAAGTGGCTGCATACCCAGAGCTTGAATCCGAGACTTTTGGTTAAACTGGAAGAGTCTCACGCCAACTCATCCACACCCTCTTGAGTAGGTCCTTATATTTTTAGTAATAATTTAAACATTCTTAAAATTTTACTCCATTTAATTATTATATCTCTATCATTGTTTGCATCTATATAAATGCAACTTAAAACCGTTATATTAATTTCTATTTTATTAATTGATACATATTAGGGTTTGATATATAAGAAAAATCAATGGTTATAATTAAATAAAAATTAATTTAAATATCTGTACTGTAATAAGAGCCTTTAATTTATAGTTAAATGGACCAAATTAAAAAAAAATTCTATTAGATCGATGAACTTGCAATTTAATTTTCAATGCATTTAATTTTTTTATTAAATTAATATAGCTTTTTGATTCATTATATTTTTATTAGAATAACAATTATAATAACCGAAAAAATATTTTATGTAAATAAATTTATAAATAATTTTTACGTCATATCATATATTTATAACATTCTTTTTTTCTTCTGGAAAAAAAAATTGGACATCTGCAAAAAATATGTATTTGAACTATGTCTGGATGGATTGTGGCACAATTTGGATAGTAATATATCTATATACATGCATGGAACATTCAACAAGTCTCTAGTGTTGCAAAAAGATCTCTGATGAGTACAAACTATAACTAATAAAAAATTCTCGCCAACTGTGCATGATTGAACATGTTAATTCTTTTCTTAATTTGGAACCGAATAAAATGACATTGTTTAATTTTTCTAGAAAAAGAATAAGATACATGTTTTTTATTTAAACTTTTCATTCTTTATAATTTTTTTAATGGGAAAGAAATAAGAAATTTATTTTTCTGTTATTATTTATCATTTATTTTTTCTTATTTTTTAAAGACAATTAAGTGAAATAAATAAAAAAAATATTATAGCACCAATAATCATGTTCATAATTTTTTCTAAAACAATATATCACGTAAAATTTATTTATTAAAAAAATTAAATGTAGTAAAGTGGTGCAGTTGATAATGATGAAATGTTCAGTGCAGTCATTAATATAGAAATTTCCTTAGCTCCTTTATTTGGATTTTTTAAAAAAAAAATTTGCAAGTTATATTACAGAGAGAATACGCCCTAGAGTAGAATACAACTACTAGACAAGACTATCCAAGAACCAAAATAAAAGCTTAACCAAACTAAGCTTAACTCGCTTATAAGGATGGCAATTGGACAACCATTTTTCAGTCATCATAGAAACTTATACTGGTCACATATCGACCTAAGGGGAGTTTCTCATATGACTATGGCTCAATCTAGAAGGTAAAACAAGAGCAAAAACCTTGAAAAAAGACAATCACAAACCTAAAGATCTACTAAAATTACAAACTATTACACAAATATAAGAGAACAAAAAAATAGCCTGCAATTACAAAGCCATTTCTGACTGAAAGCTGAAGAAAACAATCTCATCCTCTTGTTGACCGGCATCACTGTTTCTGGCCAAAGAACAGCGCCTGCCTGCTACCACTTTCTGTCCAGCATCAACAAAATTTCAGCTGCTCATCCTCTTCCGGTGGCTATTCTTTTAGCTCCTGCATCAATCTCCTACAAATGGTTAGATCCCTACACCGACGAACTACTCAAGAGCAGACAACTAAAGCAAGAGGGAGTAAACAAAATATTTTGTCTGCACAAAAACAAAGCAAAACACCGGAGCTAATGCAGAGCCGCCACCGGACTAGATCAGCTCCGAACTGGAGCAGCCAACTCCCAGTCCATCATCGGAAACATTTCTTATGGCTTCCACCTTTATTTTCTTAAACCCTACACCAAAATTCTAGATCTAAGTATCTAGACCAAGGTCCATTAACATACTTGAGTAGAACTAGGAGGATTTGAGAGAGGACCAAATCTCAAAAATATTAAGATAAATAACTACAAAAAGAAAAAACAAAGAAGAAGAAAGAAGAGGAAATTAGCCAAAAACCACCTAAAAAACCAAAACCACTGTAAGTATCACTTAAGAAAACCACTATTTGGAATTTAAATTTAGTTTCTACATTTTTAAAAGAGAAATGATAAATGGCGCAGGCCCGCTTCAAAGGCGGCTAATAAAAAAAAGGATGGGGCCTGCTCTTTTACCAGATAACCAACTCAAAATGAAATTGCCACCATGAATTCCGGAGACAATTTCGTCCAAACATAAAAAATAATAAAATAATACGGGCCGCTGTAAAATAATAAAATAAGTCTATCATCACTCTTTTTAAATTGCTACTTTTTATTTGTACTTATAATATCAATAAAAATTAAAATATCTTATGAAAAGAAAAAATTCACAATTGCATCTAATTCCATCCTCCCAAATTCCAAGTTCATTGCTTTAGCATAAATGTAATTTCGAAAAGATATTTGTACAAGAATTCATCAATTTTTTTATCATTTCCCTTCTCAGGTGGGATCCAATTGTGCTTGAATCACTAATTTTTCTTCAGTAGTACCATTTTATTTTTTTTTAATTTTTGTCTATTATTAATAATAATTTTGACTACTGTTGTTGCTCTTTGTTAGGTGTCTTTAATTATATGTTAAGACGTACAGTTATGGTATGGAAAAGCAAGAAACAAAAGAGTCAACTAAAACTTGTTTTCTTATACTTTTTTTTTTTTTTGGAAGCTTGTTTGTATTAAAAACAAGAAAGGAAATACAAAGGGAAAAACAAGGGAATTAAACAGAGAACTCCCAATACAAGCCAAAAACAGACCTCCAAAGGTCGAATAAGGTATTGAGATTACACAACTTGTAACCACTTAACTTATAACAAAAACAAAGCTAACAAAAACACAAAACAAAAGCTTGGGCTTAATCACGACTGGAAGAAGCCAGTAAACAGTCCCTCTGGATTAAAGCGCAGAGTTCGCCTAGGAGGTTACAGCCTAAAGCTTTGTTATCCACAAAATCCACACTTTTCGATAACCAGTAAGCAGCTTGGTTCTTCTGACATAGGCTATATGGGTTGTGAGATTGCTCATCTCTGCTTTTCTGGTATTTATTTCCTCAACTATAGCATCATATTCCCAATTTGTGGAAAACTTGTTGTTATTAATTGCATCCACTATCTCTTTTGCATCTGATTCAATGATTGAATCCTCTAAAGCATGATTTCTAACGAATTTGATGGCTTCCCTAATAGCAGCTGCTTCTACTACTGCTGCTGAGTTACAAGTGATTTTCATGACTTGAGGTTTGAATTACCTCTCCAGAGCTGTCCCTGCAAACGAAAGCCAATCTTTCTTTTTTGCTTTTGATGTCAAAAGAGGCATTACAATTGATCTTGAATTGACCTGTTCATGGAAGCTTCCAATAGTTATCTGCACTACTGGTTAGGTTGCCTCTAATGGACATTTGTTGTTCTTCTCTTTATGGATCAATTAATTCCATTCATAGTAGTCTGATACTCTTGATAGCATCTTCAGGATTGTATGTTTCTCTTTAAAAAACCATTATATTCTTTTTCTTCCATATCATCCAGCAAGTTATAGTAACCAATTCTAGTCCCAACTCTAGCTCCGATTTAAGTACCATACTATATGAGGCTTCCCACCAGTTGGAGAATGATTGGAAGCTAATCTCTATAAGTCTGTATGTTAATGGTGACCCGAACCAGACCATTTTGGCTTTTTGGCACAAGAACAACAGATGTTCAACAGATTCTTCATTTTCTTCATAGATTAGCCAAATTGAATTGATGGAGCATCCTCTTTTTGCTATATTTGCTTTAGTTGCTATGGAATTTTTTGAGCATCTCCACAAAAAGAACTTAATCTTATGGGGGATTTTAAGGTTCTAAATGGACTTCCATATATCCTTGGACACATTGTGAGAAGAATCCGGTAGAAGATCTTGGTTATCACTATCTCTTTTTTGCTTAAGCAAATTGTAGCCCGAGCACACTGAATAGTTGTCCCCTTTTTCAAAGTGCAATATAATCTTATCATTATGGCCTCCACTTGCAATCGGAATCCTTTCAATGGCTTGAACTTCCCTAGCTTCAAAGAGAGAGTTCAGCAAATTTGAATTCCATCTAAGTGGTAAGGACATATCAGGTTTTTAACAAGCTTGACAGCAGTATTTTCTGGGGGATGAGATGACGATTTTAAGTGAGGTAGTTCTACTATCCAATAATCTTCCCAGATTCACACATTTTGCCCAGAATATATATTCCATCTACATCCTTTGAGAATCATATCATGGCCTTGTAAAATACTATACCAAATCCAATATAAGTAATAACCTTTCTTTGCTTCTTAGAATGCAGATTAGGGGAAATATATGCTCTTGAGCAATCTGGAACTCAGAGAATTAGAATTTTGGATTAAATTCCACCCCTGTTTGGCTAGGAGGGCTGTATTAAAATTTTAAAGATCGCGAAACCCCAATCCTCCTAACTACTTGTTCTTTGTTAATATTTTCCATGCAATCCGGTAAATTCTCCTAGTTTTCGCATCCTAAGCCCACCATAAATTGTTGATTATCTGTTCTAGTCTCCTTATTACCACTTGAGATATCTTAAAAACTGACATCAAGTATGTTGGGATGGCCTGGAGAATGGCTTTGATGAGCACATCTTTCCCTGCTTGAGAAAGAAACTTAGCCTTCCAACCTTGGACTTTTTGCAACATTCTTTTAGTGAGCAAGTTGCACAGTTGGGATCTTGTTCTTCCCTACTCCTTTGGGATTCCTAGATACTTGGATAAATATGCTAACTCGGCTATGTTTAATTCTTCTTGCACTATATTTTCAACCATACTAGAGTGTTTAGTCTAAATAAAATACCTGATTTGGTGGTATTAACTCTCTGCCTTGAAGCCATTGAGAATTGAGTGAGCACATCTTTGAATCTAGTTGCTTCCTTTAGGTCTGCCTTGCCAAAAAGAATGGTGTCGTCAGCGAATTGAACATGTAAGAGCACATCACTACCTCTTTGTATTTTATAGCCGTTGATAGCACCTTGTTTAACCTCTGCACTGATCATATTAGATAGAACATTAGAAACCAAGATAGAGAGGTAAGGGGACAGAGGGCCCCCTTACCTCAAACCTTGTTCTGGATGGAAGGGTTGGAGGTTGTCGCCATTTAAACAGACAGAATAAGAAATTGTGGTAATGCACTCCATCACCAAGTCAACCCAATGTGGGTGGAATCCCATTCTAGATAACACAAAGAATAAAAAAGTCCCAGTTTACTTTATCATAGGCTTTTTCGATATCAAGCTTGATGGCCATAAAGAAACCTTTCTCTCTTCTTCTTTCTTTTAACCCGTGGATGGTTTTATGGGTGATAATGATACAGTCTTAAATACTTATGTTTGGAATGAATACAGCTTGATATGGAGAGATCAGGCTACTAATGTGATTCTTGAGGCGGGATGCTATAGTCTTGGATATGACCTTATATAAGAAGTTACAACGACTTATAGGTCGATACTCAAATAATCTCTCTGGATTCTTGACTTTGGGCACTAGTGCTATTTGCGTTAGGTTAATGCGCTGATTAAGTCTCTTGGTAGCATAGAACTCCTTCACCATGTTGACTACATCCTCCTTGACTAATTCCCAATTGTCTTGGAAGAAAGCTCCTGGGTATCCGTCTGGACGTAGAGATTTTAATCTCCCAAACTAAAAATTGCTTCTTTAACTTCTTGTTTGGTTATAGCAGCTAATAAAACTCTGTTAATATGATACGGAACTATGCTATGGATGCTCCGTAATACCTCCTAGCTGACATTACATTGCTCTTTTTTGAATAATCTTTTGAAAAAGCCTTGAGTTTTATTGATTATTCAATGATCTTTTGTGACCCATTCCCCTCCTCCATTTCTAATCTTTGTGAATCTGTCCTTTGTCTCTGTTGGATTATTTTCATATTAAAAAACTTAGAATTTTTGTCACCCTCTTTCAACCACTAAATTTGCGATCTTTGCTTTCAGTGTTGTTCCTCTCTAATCCACAACTCATGAATTTCTTTTCTAGCCTGTAGTTCTTTCCTTCTTGCTTCTTTATCATAGATGCCCTCTTGAATATCCGATATAGTCTATTTCAATTGATGGATTATGAATTTTGGATCATCGAATTTCCCTTTGCAAGAAGTTTGGAGGGTTTTGGAACATGAAATAAGCTTATTGGTTATGTTGTTATGTTCAGCTTCTAGTTGGTTTTAATTCCATCCCACCTCAACAATTCTTCTACATTCCTCATCCTTATTCCACTTGATTTCATATTTGAATTGGTTTTTTATCTTCTTCCTTGGATCTTGGAGTTGAACCATAAGAGGGCGGTGGTCCGATCCAAAGAAATTTTTATGGATAGCCTGGGCATCTTAGAACAGAAATTGCCAACTTGTAGGTGCTAGAGCTTTGTCCATGTGGGATTTAATGTTGGCATCATTTAGTTACTTGTTATGCCAAGTGAATTGGCCTCCTTTGAACTCAAAGTCTATAAGCTCGCAGTCCTCCATAAACTTAGCGAATTTCTTTGCTTGTGTCCACGTTAGCTGACTACCTCCTTGTTTATCATCTAGATCTAGACACATGTTAAAATCCCCTACAACAAACTAAGGTCCTGAGATCTGATGAGCTAACAGTCGCACCTCATTCAGTACTCTCTTGCGATTTCCTAGGTTCGGAGCACCATAAAAACCCATAAAGTGCCACACTTGCTCTTCCATCACAACCACATCTATAAAGTTGGAGCTTTTTCTGTAAATTTGGACATCCCATGGCTCTCTCCACCACAATGCTAACCCTTCTGCCTTGCCTCTCGGGTCCTCATAGATGCCTCTATCGTATTGATGATCAGATCTGATTTTGTCCATCCTTTGTTGGCTCTGTTTGGTTTCGATTAAGAAGATAAGTTGCAGTTTATACTGCAAAACCAATTCCTTCATAACTTTTATTGTGAATTTTCCACCCATTCCTTGATTATTCCAGATTAATAAACTCATACTATTTGAGAAACTAGAAGGTAGATGAGCTACACTAACAGATCAACCCTAGACACAGCTTGAGACGGATGTGCTCTAAGGAGAACACTTAATTGATACACACTTACTCTTGTCTCTCTTATACTTATCAATTAAGCAATTTTTCAAAAGACCGTACTAAAAGTAGATAGCTAAAGATTGAGTAAATAATAAAAAAATTATATATTTAATTTCATATCATCATCACAGAAGGAATGTTAGAGATAGAGAGATGATAGGCAATGGTGGCTATGATAAATTTAATAAGTTGTCTAAGAATTTTAAAAAAGAAAGTGTTACTGAAATGTAGAGTGGTGGTGGGTTGAAACTTGTATCCCATAAGGTGCTTTTGGAAGCTACCAAATAAATATTGCAATGCCAATCTGCCATTAGTTTTATAGAGGTAGGTTTGCAGCCAGGGTTTTATTGGCTCTTGTGGACCAGAACCTTTGAAAAAAAATGGAGCATGTGATGAATGTTGGAGAAATTATAAGGATTGTTATTTGTTTAAAATTCACATAATTTGAGGTATAATTTATTTATAGTTTATATCTCACTTGGTTCTAAAATTGCATATAGTACTTAGTAGTTGATCGATTAAAAAAATATAATTTTTTTATCCTAATATAAATGGTTAGTGTCTTGGTATTTAGGATGAAAAGATAGAAAATTCCCTATTAAAATATAAATGTCATTACATCAAATAAGGTGACAGAAAATATAATTTGTAATTTAAACAAAAAAAAATTATAAACTCCTACTCCTTAATTTTTAAAAGTACACATACTGAGGGGCATGGAAGGATTACTGCTCCAATTTTTTTTAACAATAATTAGAGATTTCATTTAAAAAAAAAAGGAGAAATACAAGAGATTATAAAAGATAAAGCTGAAAATCCAACCAAATCTATGAAGTAAAAATAGTTTCTAAGACTAAAATAGCAAATAGTCTAAGAAAACTATAGAAAATTAAGTAGAAACTCGACATTCAAACTAGATGTGGGCACCGTTCATGAACCTGATGTGTGCTCAGCTTCAAGTGTTGACTAATCCTTATCGCAAGTGCACAGGTCGACAAGTAATAAAGTGATGAGTTAAGTATCGTTCCCACGAGTTTTGGTACTAATTCACCTATTAGTCCTAATTATATTTGTTTAGAGCTTTCAAATAAAATGGGAAAGAAATAATTCTTAAACTAAAATAACAAGCAAATAATAAAAATGTAAAGCAAACTATCATACACTATTAACAAAGAAATGAATCAATATGGAAACTATGTTGTTGGGGAATTGTACACCACATTTTCATTAAGTCAAATAATAGATCTATTCAAGTTTATAGCACACCTCAAGCATTCATTATTCACCTAGCACTCTCTCTCAAGTAATGTTAGGCTCTACAAGCATGCATCAATTAAATCTCAAAGTTATGGCTTAACTCTCATCATCACCATAAAAATAAGACCATATCAACATATAAGGCATTAAGTAAACTTATTAGAGGATTAAATTAAATCAAGCTCTCTCAAGTCATTAATTAATCTAACTTGTATTTGTGGGTCTATTAGATCTACCATCTCTCAATGCATAGATCTAAACAAGAGTTGCATTTGCCCACAATATAACATTCAACATGTTCAACAAACATAATATGCAATATATAAACAAGAATAAGATCTATTAAATGAACTTAAATTAAATGGGTTTTCAAAATCCCAACAACACAAATAAAACTAGCCAACATGGCTTTAGAATCCATCATTTAATTCAATAATAATCCAAGAGAATATCAAAATATTAAAATACTAATCACAAAGGAGAAAGAAATAGTGATTGTTATTAAGAAGCTTAAGAATATTTAATGGAGGCTCTTCTTCTTAGCTTCTTTGTCTCCTCTTTCTCCTTCTTCTCTCTCTTGTTGTTATGGGTGTGTGAGTGAGTGAGTGAGTGAGTGAGAGAATCCCCCTTGAAAATTGTGGTTTTTTTCCTTATATACCCACTTCTAAGACGTCCTTTCATATTCCCCTAGATTTTCTCTCTAAAATGTCCACCTCAACATGTCCCTCAGCTGAATCGATTAGGCCGCGATCGTGTGTCAAATTGCGATTGTGGCAGAGGGCCAAAATATGAAGAAAAGCGATTGCGTACAAGCCGCGCTAGCTGTAGACGAATGGGCAATAGGATCCCGCGATCGCCAAGGTATTGTGATCGTGGCAGAACCACAGCCTCAACTTTCACTGGCTTAAACGAACATCCCACGCTCATGTCTTATCTCGCGATCGTGGCAGATAAAGGGCTCTGTTTTCTCTGTTCTGGCTCTTGCTTTCTTTTCTCGCTCAAATCATCACCAATCACCTCCATTACTTCTTTTTCCTAGAAAATAAAAAGAAAAGTAAAAGTATATGTTCTAATAATTAAACTAAACTAAAATGCAACCTAAAATGAATGCATGAATGTTAAAATGAGTCCTAAAACTATATGCAAATTAGCACCAACATCAAGCAGTAGAGGGAAACACAAAGTTCTGCACCTATTCTACGGAGGGATAGGCACCTAAAATCGAGTTTAAAAGACACATCAATTTTGAAGAGTTGAGCAGATTTGGATTTCCAGTTCCTCCTTTCCATGTGGATGAAACCACATGTTAGAAACATATTAAAATAACTATTAATGGGAGAAAACCCACACAAATATATATAAAATTATTTATAAAATGGGTTAAAAACCCATATAAATTTGAAATATGATCTCAAATTATGTAGATTTACTAGTAATAATATAGAAACTTACATTTTCTTTGGTGATTTTTTGCCAAAAACCACCCAAAAACAGCGGACTGTTTACTAAAAAACGGGAGGAAGAAGATGATAAACGGGGGGTCCCATTGAACAATAAAATTTTGTTATGTGTATATATTATTATTACAATTCCTTCTAAAGATTTAGTTGATCACCTTCCAACTAATAAAATGAACATTCACACATACACATATATATATATATATATATATAGAATAAAAATGAGAATACCACAGCACGCTTAATTAATTGATTTTATCAGCATTGATTTTCTAGTTCTTTTGAAGCTGTGCAAAATAATGTCATAAAAAATTAATTGAAAATATTAGTTTATATATAGTAGTATTGCTACTCTATATATATATAGTCCGTAGATTATTAATAAAATGTATTAAATGGGTGTATATGTAGGTCCTTGACCCATTAACGATATTTAATTAAAACATTCATAGAAGATAAATAAAAGATTTAATAAATCAATGGAGATCATGTATCCACGTTATGGTAATGGTTATGCTTAATTTATTTTTAAGCCATTATATTTGTAGGGGCGAATTTTTATTTTTTTTATTTGTCAAATTTCTGAAAAAAAAAAAATACTTGCCGAATAGTGATTTGCATATCCAAAGTCGTTTAGGCGTTTACAACTTTCTTGGAGGGTTAGTGGCATATGTGCCTAATAAAAACCAGATAGGATAATAATTAATTATTGTTGATTTTGTTAACATGTAAAAAAAATGAATGGCAGAAGATTGAATATATTGGTCACCAAATAATATAATAATCGGAAAAGATATAAATAAAATTTTATTTAATTTTAAAACTAAAAATTATTAAGTAAAAATATCTAAATAATATATAAATTCACTAAAACTGTTACATATATTCGGTGTGAGATTAATTACATTATTGTTATTATAATTATTATTTATGTTAATTATTATTATTATTATTATGGGTGGATAGAAGTTAGAACAATTTTGGTTAGTCGGAAGACAAAATGACTGCTATTATATATATAGATATGTAGCTTACTGTATGTTCTTTCTCATTAATACTGCTGAATATATATAAATATATGTATTTCCCTCTTTTTCTTCTAGATTTTGCAAATCTTATACTAAAAAGACATTGTGGAAGAGGATGGCATATTGAGAGGGGCTGATGAGAAGAAAGACGCAGAAGCAATCATATAAATTTCCTTTGAAATGTGGCAGTACCTAACAAAATTTTCTACCTGTACTGTACGTGTCAATCTTGGTAATTTCAGAGGGTTGGAGGATATGTGCTGA
>CATIWK010150229.1:0-14735 GCA_949634005.1 Mallotus japonicus | reverse complement strand
TAGCATTAATAATTTCTTTATTCCCATGAGCTACAATGCTCACAGTCTTGGGATTCTCATCACAACATAATACCATGTCAAGATCAGCACGATTAAGAAAAACAAATGATTATTTTCTGTCATGTTACTACCTCAAATTCTTAGCGGCGCATTCCCTCCTTTCTAGCTTCTGATTTAGCACTTCTTTACACCTCAAAGATCACTACATTGAATCAAAAAATGGAGCATCTAGTTACTTGTTTAACACATTCACACACACACAAACATCAAGTAACCGACGAATTTAACAACTGAATTAAAGTTCTTTAAAAATAGAATCAGGTGCTACAATCTAAACCTAATGATACTCTTGCTTCACATTTCTTTCAAATAATCCCTAATTTAATCACCCAGTTCAATTAGCCTAGAAAAGAGGAGAAAAAGAAGATTACAGTGAAAATGAAGATTTCACCAATGAGATCAACGGCAGCCTGAATAGCTTTCTCTTCATTCAAAGGGCATATCTCAGGCGATGCATCGCTGAGGGGTTCATTTTTTAAATTACAGAACTCCTCTCAGGCGATACGTCACTGAGGGGTTCATTTTAGAATGGCGAAAACTCCTCTCAGGCGATGCGTCGCTGAGGGGTTCATTTTTTAAATTACAGAACTCCTCTCAGGGGATGCGTCACTGAGGGGTTCATTTTTTAAAAAAAGTACAGAACTCCTCTCAGGCGATGCGTCGCTGAGGGGTTCGTTTTAGAATGGCGGAAGCTCCTCTTAGGAGATGCGTCGCTGAGGGGTTCATTTTTTAAAAATTGCAAAAATCCTCTCAGGCGATGCTTCGCTGAGGGGTTCATTTTAAAATTGCAGAATCAGTGTAATAAATGACGTTATGCCTTCATTCCATTGAACTTCTTTGAGATGATTTTTTACAATCACAAAGCATAAGAGAAAAAACATAATGACATGAAAAGGGGAATAGATATAACTTGGCTACCTCATTGGTAGTACTTCTTCAAGTTTAGAGCGTTCCAGGTCTGGGGCATCCATTTGCCATTGGTTTCCTCCAGCTTATAAGTGGCTGGTCCCAGGATCTTAGCTACTTTGTATGGTCCCTGCCAATTGGGCTCCAATTTCCCAATGCCTGCGTTTCCCTTGGCGATATCAGCACGGATTAGTACCAGGTCTCCGGACAAGAAGCGTCTTTCCTTGACTCTTCTATTGTGGAAGCGGCTCATCTTTTTCTTGCAGGCTGCCATCTTAATTCCTGTTGTTTCTCTTGTCTCTTCAAACAAGTCGAGATTCATGCGGAGGGCTTCGTGGTTACCTCTTTCACTATAGGCGATGACTCAGTGGCTGGGGATGCCTATCTCAACTGGCACCACTGCTTTTGTGCCGTACGCCAATCTGAAAGGGGTTTCCCCTATGCTCTCCTTTGGCGTTGTGTGATAGGACTATAAAATACTATGCAGCTCTTCAGCCCACTCTCCTTTGGCTTGGTCTAACCTCTTCTTAATGCCTTGTAACAAAGTTCGGTTCGTCACTTCCGTCATCCCATTGGTTTAGGGGTATGCCACTGAGGTGAAGTGCATATCAATATGGAGGCCTTGGCAAAATTCTTTGAACTCTTTGTTGTCAAACTGTTTTCCATTGTCTATGACTAACCGTTTGGGTATCTCATATCTGCTTACTACGTTCTTCTAGAAAAAACTTATGACCTTTGCTTGAGTGATTGATGCGAAAGGTTCTGCCTCTACCCACTTGGTGAAGTGGTCTATGGCGACAATCAAAAAGTTCTTTTGTCCTTTTACCAGCGGAAACGAACCTAAGATATCCATCCCCTATTGTGCAAATAGCCAGGCCACACTCAAGGGCTTTTGCAGAGCTGGCGGTAGGTGATTATATTTTCCATGATATTGACATTTGTCGCACTTTGCTACTAAATCTTTAGCGTATGCCTGCATGGTTAGCCAATAATACCCCTGTAGCAATGCTTTCCGAACCACCGTGCCTGTCGCCTCATGGGCTCCCCCGATCCCCTCATGGATTTCCTTCAACACATATTCGCCTTCCTCCTTCGTGACGCACCTCAACCAGGGATGTGTCGCTGATCATTTGTAAAGGATATCCCCATCGATAGTATAGGATGATGCGATTCTCCGTACTTTTCTGGCCTCCACTTCATCCATTGGGAGTGTCCCTGAGTCTAGCCACTCAACGATGGGTTTCATCCAACAGGTTGCTTCAATCGATAACATATTCTGGTTGGCTTCCAGGATCGGTTCCGTCAGCTCCTCCAGGAGTACCCTTCTTGGTAGGCCGTACCCTTCATATGCCATTTTGGAAAGCGCATCTGCTTCCTGATTAGATTCCCTGGGGACTTGTTCCAGCATAAGATCTGTCCCTGCCTCCTTTAGTTGTTCTACTATTCCCGTTGCTACTGCTAGATATTTGAGCATATCCCTATCTTTTTCCATAAATCTGCCCTCCATCTGATTGATCACTAGCTGAGAATCACTGTGAACAATTAATGCTTTAGGCTTAATTTTTTTAGCCAGTTTCATTCTGGCAATTATGGCTTCATACTCCGTTGCATTATTGGAGGCCTTGAACCGTATCTTAAGAGCATATTCTACCTTGATACCCCTTGGACCTTTAAGGACTACCCCTGCGCCAGTGCCCAATGGTCCTACGGCTCCATCTACATATAAAAGCCATGGGGGAGTTTTAGTTTTTGTTATCTTGTTTTGCTCATCTCCACATTCTGCCATAAAATCAGCTAAGACTTGCGCTTTCAGAGATTTCCTAGGTTCATATTTGACTCCGTATCCCCCAATTTTAGTTGCCCATTCTATGATTCTCCTTGATGTTTCAGCTTTCTGCAGTATCTTCCGTAACGACTGGTCCGTTCTTACCACTATCTGGTGTGCCTCAAAATATTGCCTAAGACGCCTTGCTAATGTCATTAGAGCGAACACCATTTTTTCAATCTTAGGGTATCTAATCTCTGCACCCTTTAATGTCTTGCTGACATAGTACACAGGGAACTACTCTTCTCCTTCTTCCCTTACCAATACTGAGGCTATCGTTTCGTCTGACATTGCCAAGTAAAGATATAGGGGTTCGCCCTGTTTTGGCCTGCTGAGGAGGGGAGGGGAGTTGAAGAACGACTTTAGCTCTTCAAAGGCCTTCTGGCACTGATCCGTCCACTTGAAATTCTTCAAGCATTTGAGCGCTTGGAAAAATGGAAGACACCTCTTGGCATAACAAGAAATGAAGCGTCCCAGGGCTGTGATGCGTCCGTTTAGTCTCTGCACTTCCCTGATGGATTGCGGGGGTTTCATTTCCATCACAGCTTGTACCTTTTCAAGATTCGCCTCGATCCTGAAATCATAAAACCAAGGAACTTCCCTACTTTCACCCCAAAGACGCATTTCTCTGGATTCAATTTCTTGCCAAATCTGTCAAGTATCCCCAATGCTTCCTCCAAGTCTTTGGCGTGGTTGCTTCCCTTCTCACTTTTTACTATCATATCATCGATGTATACTTCCACCGTTTTCCCAATTTGCTCTTTAAACATTCGATTCACCAATCTCTGATAAGTGGCTTCGGCGTTTTTCAGACCAAACGGCATGGCCTATAGCAGAATGTCCCCCTGTCTGTGATGAAGGAGGTTTTCTCTTCATCCCATCTGTCCATTATGATATGGTGATATCCAGCATACGCATCCATGAAACTATAGATCTCATACCCTGTTGTGGAATCCACGAGCTGATCGATGCTTGGCAATAAATAGCTGTCCTTTGGGTAAACCCTGTTAAGATCAGTAAAGTCGACACACATTCTCCACTTTCCACTAGATTTCTTTACCAATACCACATTAGAAAGCCAGTCAGGATAGTATACTTCCCTAATGAAACCTACTTTGAGGAGTTTGTCTATTTCATCAGAAATGCCGATCTACCTCTCTGGTGCGTGCCTCCTTTTCTTTTGTTTTATTGGTTTTACGGACGGATCCACATTCAGCTTGTGAGTCATGACTTCTGGGCTGATGCCATGGATATCCTCTAGTGACCATGCAAAGGAATTCTCCTTTTCCTTTGGTACAACAAGTACGTCCTAACGCACCGACTCTTCCATGTCTACTCCCAGTTTTACTTTCCTACCGCTTGATAGCTCCCATTTGAGGACTTCCCCCGCTAGTTCCAGTCTTTCCTCCCCTTTCTCCTGCTCTAGAGTTTCCATGGGAAGCGCTTCTACTGTTCCCCTTAAGGCCACCATACATGTTTCTCGGGAAGCCCTCTGATTACCTCTCACACACAATTCTCCTCGAATGGTAAGTATTTTCATAGTGAGGTATCTTATGCACGTACAAGCCCCTATATCGTAGAGGAAAGGTCTGCCTAATATTACATTATAGGCGAAAGGGATATCCACAATCATGAAAGTCACAAGGAATTCCTCAAAATGTATCCCATACCCAAGTTGCATTGTTAACCTGGCGGAACCCTGCACTGGCACCGACCTTGCCCCTAAGCCCACCAACGGTGTAGAGACTCTTTTGAGATCAGTGGGCGATTTGTGCAACGCTTTAAACACACTCAAGGTCATCCACCAGCATACGTCTCAGGAGGGTGTTCTCGATTCTGCCATCCACTATTAGTGCATCTTCATGAGGTCCATCTAGCTAATCCCCATCTCGAGGTAAGAAGGAGACGTACTGATCAATCCTAAGAACTCCCGATACTGAATACACTCCCCTCCTCCTTTTCCTGCTGGGTCCTTCTTCTCCTGGCGAACCCCCAAGGATCACATTAATTACAGCTGCAGGCTCATCCCTCTGTCTCTTCTGTTCATCTTTTCCCTTATCCGTGTTTTCCCTTCTAGGTTGGAACCTTCCCTCATTGGAGGACCCGTTGACGAACCTCTGTAAATGGCCAATGCGAATCAGCCGTTGTATTTTATCTTTAAGCTGCACGCATTCCTCCGTGTCATGGTCGGTCCCCCTGTGGAATTCACAGTATCTGTCCTTATTTCTGGGGGATTTAGAATCGATCTTCCTTGGCTAATTAACTCTTTCCCCTGACTGCTTGATCCACATCAGGATACCCCTTCTCGAAGTGTTGAGAGGAGCGTATTGATATTGCGGATAGGGGTTAGGCCGAAACGTATTCCACTTTGGACTTCTATCTATTCTCCTTTCATCCCCTTCTCTCCTTCGGGGTCCAACTCATACTCCCTCGCCATCCTTCGGTCATACAATCCTTCTTCCTTCTCCCGCCCTTTAGGAAGAGGCGTGGTGGGCTTACACCTGTCCGGCTTGTTCCCATCCGCAATTATGGACTCTTCAAGGGGTATATGCTGTGAGGCTCTTGCCATCATTTTAGGAAAAGTTGATGGCTGCAGTAAGGTCAAAGAGCCATAGAGGGGTTTGCAGGTGGTACCTACTGCTAGGGCTTTAATAGCAATGATGACATCCAGATCATCTACCTGAACCGCCTCTTTATTAAATCTTTCCATAAAATCTCTTAGTGACTCCGTTTCCCTTTGCGACAACTTCTAGAGGTCTGCCGAAACTCTCCTGAGGGGAATACATGTGACGAAACGGGCTGTGAAAGCTTGATATCGATCCACTATCCAACCCCTGGTACCATTCCTGAGCCACACCCTTCAAAGTAGTGGGAAATACCTTGCAGAGAACCGAATCTTTGGTAGACTGCAAATGGATGGTGGTTCTGTAAGTGTTGACGTGACTGACAAGATTCGTTGATCCGTCATAGGGGCTTAAAGGAGGCATCTTAAATCTGTTAGGGAACGGGTTGTTGATAATCACGTCTGAGAGTGGGGAAGTATCCCTGAGGTTAAACCCCTTGCCTTCTCCATCCGGTTTCATGCTTTTTACCACCCTTTGGATGGTTTGGAGGAGCTGTTCCTGATCCATGTAGGCTCCGGCGTTTCCCATCAGCGCTGGTGGGTCCTCTTCATTAACCACCACCTTCTCCTTGCCCTTAGCCTTTCGTACGCCTCGGGCCTGTGCTTCAGTCTCCTCCTCGGCCCGTCTGGGTACACCCTCATCAGCTCCACTTTGTTCTTGAATTGGTGCATCATTAGCCCCTCCTTCCATTTCAGCTCTTTCGGCATCTACTCCTTCCTGAGCCTGTTTCCTTGTCATGTTCTCCGTCAAGTTTTCTACAGCGGCTGTGAGTTTTTGAAGCACAGCCATGATAGCAGCTGCCTTCGGGTTTGGTGTTTGTTTGGTGTTTAAGGTAGGTGGTGGGGTGTGTTGGTTATGTGAGGAGGTACCGACGGTGTTTATAGTTGGTGGTGGGTCATGCTGGCCTTGAGACGTTCCAGCGATTTTTATGGTTGATGGGGGCTCGGGATTTAGTAAGGTTGAAAGGTTGGTTTGCGGTGCTCTGAAGAGCCTGGGTCCACCTATGGTTGCTTGTGGTGTTTCTTGACCTGAGGTCTCTCCATTCTTCTCCGTTGTTACCATTATAGATCCACGCTCACCGCACCAATTGATACGTCCGGTTCGTTTCCAGGTGTACAGAGTACCTACAAAACAGAACAACGGTGAGAGGACTAGCTGGGCGGGGAGCTAGCCAATCCACTTAGACGGCTAAGTTAGAGATTCGAAAGGGAGAGAGTGATCAAGAAGCTGGGGTTTTAAGTAGGTTTTTATGCGTGTTACCTCTCTTCTGCTCCTGTACCTGGTATATATAGTGTCTTACCAATCCATGTGGCATCTGGAGAATGGACGAGGGCACTGTTCATATGGTTTGTCCTCTAGTTTTGGCCATGCACCTCTTTGCAAGCTGGAGTTGGCATCGCTTGTCAGAAACCGTTGTCCTTGTCGCGCGGAGGTCTGCTAGTGCGCAGGACTTGGTATGGTACAGGCGTTTTGGGCGTTGTCTGACATAGGCCTGCGGAGATGATTCTCTTGTACTATCAATGTCGACGTGTCTTGTGCTTGTTGGTGGTTTAGCTGATATTTGTTAGCTGTCGTTATCATTCTCTAACAGCTTTCTCTTTCTTCTGGTTCGGGTTTGGTTCAGGTGCGTGCTCTGGAGAAGGGTGGAGAGGAAAAAGAGGAACAATGCTAGGGAGTTTGGGCTTTATGATTTTGCCGGCCCATTGGTCTCCGTTTCCCCGGGCCGTATCCCTTCTGGTATCAATAAGCAAATCAGTCAGAACATAATCAACACTTGTGGACAGCTGGTCGTCAGTTAACCTGACAAGAAATCCATCAAGAATGTGGATTTGACATTGATGATCTTAACTTTTGATTTGATAAGTTTGTCCCTTTGTAAAATTTGCTCGACTTTTCTTTTGTTTAAGTATTTATTCAAACACCACCAGAAGGATGTGATATAGCATATAGCTGTAATATATCTGCTTCACAAGTTCAGGAATTTCCTGTGCTGGGCTGTATATATATTGCAGTATATCTGAAGTGATGACAACAGGATCAATAAATGTGCTTGAACTCGAATAGGAATGCCAAACTAGAATACACACTTGCAAAGTTCACATTACCGTTCTCTTCCCTAAAATTAAAAGGGACTATAATGCTGTGTTTCATTTGTAAAGTGAGATATTAAAATGTGTTTCAAGTGTAGTGTTTGCAATTACTGATACACGTTCTTTGGCAACTAGCATCTCATAAAGCACATGAGGTGCAAACTGGAGCCTCAATAAATTCGGCTGGCTCTTCTACCAGTAGAATGCAGGAGCTGTGTAATTTGCAAAGAGAGGTGGAGAAAGCAATAGGGTGCTGCAAAAGTCTCTAAAATCTTTACTTGGGCCAATGTTTTCCTGTTAAACTGGTACTACACAGCGAACATTCAGTCACACGGCTTTGAAGTTTGCAATGGCTTAGCCTTCACTCCTTTAACATGTAGGAACTTTTAAAATAGGGAACTGATAAGGTATAAAAGTGAAAATAGTACATATGCAACGATTTTGTATGCTAAAAAACATTTCGAATGTACATTTGAGATATGCAATAGAGCTCGCAACTCTTTCATGTGCATTGCTTTGCAAAAGCAAATACTGTGTGTTTCTAGTTATGACTTGCGACAGTATAATACACAAATCTGTGCTTTGTTTCCATCGTATACATTGAAGACGTGGGCCATGATAAAATCGAGCATCTAGCCCTACAAGAATATTCACCAAAGGCAGACAATTAGCAACATGCATGGAACATCAAAAAGCAAATAAGTAATGTCATGTTACTCAACAGATTCGCCAATTCAACAAGGTTTCATAGATAAATCATTCAAACAAAAAAATTCCAATTCCAATCCTGTATTAAAAAATGTGTTAGAATCTAAAATAACTATGGTGAATTTTATGCTTTGACATGAACAAATAGACATTGCATTAGGTAGATAAAAAACATGCAACTATGAGGCCAAGAGTGCTTCAACTTTTGCAATATGATCCTCCTCATTCTTTGTGGTTGGACTCCCGTTAGCCTCACCAAACATATAATGCTTTCATTTTTCTGCTCGAGTACCACCTGGGCGATAACCTTGCCGTCCACTAAATCTCTCTCTTTCTGATTGTCAGCTGCCTGCCCCATTTTGTCCAAAAGTTATATTTATGGTTGTCTACTTGCATTATTAATATAAAAGATAATATTTCTTCACCTCACTAATTTCTCATAACTATTATTAATGTTTTTGGTCTTTTTTTTTTTCAAACCTGGACGTCGTTTCAAAACAGACAATCTCCTCCTCCCCCTGCAGCACCACCGGATACTGTCTTTAACACTATATCATGACACAAGTACAACAAACATCAGTCTTCACTTCAATTTTTTTCATTTGCAAGTAATTATCTTTTTTTTTTTTTAAATTGATTTGTGTTTTCTTTTTCTTTATTTATTTGTTTCTTTGTTTTGAGCTAAATGTTTTTTTTTTTTCTTTTTTGGTTAAACTATGTGATGAAGTACAATCTCCTAATTATAATTTGGGATGAAATATCCGCGTTGCCATAAGCAGCTAATTTATTTTTTTTTATCCGCTGTGCCCAACACTCATGCCACAATTTAACAGATTGGTATTACTTTGCAGATTTCATTGTAGGACATTATTTATGAAATCAGAACAGATGTAATCATTTTAGTTTGTGGATATAAATACATTAATAAAAAAGATACAAAAATTGAAAATCTTTCATTTACAAAATTAAGATTCTTGTCTTGTGATTTTTTTTTATAATTTTATTTTAATACTTTAATTTTGATATTTAGTTAATTGGATAATTTTAATATAATTATTTATTCAATTAAAAATAAAAAATTAGAATAAAGTTTATAATGTTGCGAACATGCTACCAAATGTCTCTGTAATTTTTGTTGAGAACCCTTCACTCGCAGCCACCACCACCAATAGTCCATCACGATATTTACAGCCCATTAAAAAAAAATGAAGAACATAACCCACATTACAATATGAAATTACAGTAAATAAATCATAAATAATTGATCATTGATCACTAACAATGCCAAAGTCTTTTCTTGCATTATTTTTTGAAAGAAAATCTTTCAGCGAAAATGAAAACCTTAATTATTATTTAAGTGTCAATGGGCTCATCGTTGGGTGAGATTACAAATAATAGCATCCAATGAATTATTATTGGATTTTTTTTTTATTGATAGAAAGATTATATGAAAAATAACAATAAAAAAACAACAACTGAAAACAACTAAAAAACAACAAACGACAACAATTGAAAAACAATAAAAAAAACAACAAATGGAAAAAACAACTGAAGAACAACAAAAAAAAACAACTAAGAAACAACAAAAAAATTATGTAATATATCAAAAAAGAAAAAAATTCTTATTTTTATTATTAATACTAATAAAAGTGAAAATTTTATTGAAAAGAAAATAATTAGGCTAGTTTTAAATATCTCTTTCAAAATTTTTAAAGATCCCATAAGAAATTAAGCTAATTAAACTAACAGTTATAATTATTTAGAATTTAAAAATTAAATAAATATATACAATTAACTTCAATTAAGAGAAATCCAAAAACGAACAAATAGGTAAAAAAAAATTGCCAAGGAAGTTATGTAGCTAACAAAAAAAATGCCAAAAAAAAAAAAAATGGAAACACAAAACTGAAAAAACGGAAGTTCAAAAATGAAAAAAAAAAAAAAAGCTAAAAATGAAAACTTATGGTTCAAATGGTCCATCTGCTATATTTTCCTCTTTATTTATTCCTTCAATTTGAATGGTCAGGTTAAACCTACAGATCAAGGATTTGACATCTTTATCATCAGTCACAATATATATATATAAAATAGTGGTTCAAGGAGTACCATTATGAAATTTTTTTTTATCAGAATAAAAGAAACCAATGGCTCACAGCAAGTTGTTTCTTCTGTGCATGATCAGCTTGCTTTCGTTTCACTTTTTCACCACATCTAAGATTGTGTTGGCCAAACCAGCTACTTCCAAAATTCCTATAACTAGCAGTAAGTTCCCTTAAGAAAATTCAATTATGCCATTGAATTCTTTTATTTTAATTAGAGTTGGCAAACATTTATATTTAGTACATTTTTCTTCTCATAAGCAATTTATCTGAGTTGTTGTTGCAGAAAATACGAGTGGGCAGCAGATACATAGTCGTGGTGTAAGTAAAATAGGGAGCAATCCAAGTACTTCACCACGAGGGCAATCATGCATCAGATCCCCTTGTCGGGGCGGGGGCGGGGGCAGGGACTAACTCCTCCCTTGCAAATTTTAGACTCAACTAAGGTCTTCCATTACTTCTTTTTCTCTTCACTCCTTTTTCTTTGATCGTAATAAAGCATGATAGCAGTTTCAATTTTGAGCTGTATGGTATATGCATAAATGATCTTTGCCAAATTTATATAATTTTTTGAGAAATTATCAAGATTTTAGAAGATTTTTCGAGGTATTCGTCATATTCGAACAACAATTTGTAAGCATATATATATATATCAAAGTATAGGTGGTGCCTGTGGTTAGCCTGTAATCAATTTATCTGATATGTGAAATCTATCGAGAGTGTGAATGTGCTAACTAACGTTGTAGTTCTTCATCTTTGATTTGATAAATTTGTCCATTGTAAAATTTCTCCAGAAACTACCAAAGATTTCAGAAAATTCTTCGTTGGCTGCCACATTCAGACAACATGCGTAAAGCGAATGCCCTTTTCCAGTGACCAATGAGCTTGTGGTTTGGTGAGAAGGTCAATACCAATTGAAGATAAATTTCTGTATAATTGTTTTCATTTCTGTGTATTTTTTTTCAGTATTATGAACTCATTTGGCCCCTTGGAAAATAATTGGTTTTAGTGTCTCACCATCATCACAATCTTTCATATTTCATTTTCCACCTGTCTTTTATTACTTCCATATAATTTCCTAATAAGGTTCTCTTATTTTATATTTAATTTTCCATCATCAAAGAAAAAAATCTCAATTATTGTTACTCCTGTACCAGTGAGCTTAATTTTAATTGTGAATTGAAGTGTTAATTTGTCTCTTAAACTTAGATGTAATAGATAATTAGTTCATAAATTAACTTTTTGATTAATTTATCCATTAATTTGATAAATCCGGTAAATTAGCTCAGTTAACATTTTAATAAAATTTAATTTACTCCAAATTTTTTTTAACTAATTCATCCAAAATGTTTTGTAAATTAGTAATTATATTCAATTTATGTTCAATTTAAAAATATATACAATAATATTTTAATTTTGAATTTTAATGATCTAATTTTTAGTAAAAAATTTTGAAAAAAATTATATTTTCAAAAATTTTAATTTTAATTTTTTTAAATTGAATTTTTACTGATATATGTATTGCATATTTTAAGAGTTGATAAATTTGACCTAATGAAGTTTTAAAGTGAGTTAGACCCAAAAAAAAAAAAAGGTTTTTAAAGTGAATAGAAGCTTTCTGGAAAGTTAATGTAGGCTATTGGACTACAGTTGTGAAGTTGATGAGCAAATTAGTCAAAAAGTTAATGAATTTATGAATTGGTGCTCCACTGCATCCAAATTTAGGGAACAAGCTGATACTTTAGCCCTTAATTTTATCTTCAATTCTTTCTTCCACTGCGCTACACTGATAAATTCCTATAAGAATATTGCCAAATGTGTCAAGTTTTAACTAATTAATTAAGATTGATGCTTTTTATACTGGCATCATGACACCAAATCATGAAGACAAATTTATTGATGGTAAATTTACTACAAAGTAAATCAATATCGATCGTCCATTATTACATTAAATTGTACGCTTTTGGCCTCTTGTAAAATTATTGACTTCAATGGTTGACTTCAGAATCCCACATGTGACGTATTTGCACTTATCATCATATCATTTCAATTATATTTTAACATCCTCCTAAATATTCAATTCTGTTACTGTTCCTGCGTCTTCCTCCTTCAATACCCACTGGTTTTGGATAGTTTTTGGCCATTTTTGGCCAAAAAATCATCCAAATACGGTTTTTTTTTTTTAAAATCTGTTTGAGTTTTAAAACTCAACATAGTATAGATTTTATCTCATTTATATGTTTATTTTGATGATATTTTAGATCTTTTGGTGTTGGCTTGTTTAGCTTGAAGGAAAATTTTAGAAATTCATATTTGCTCAATTCTCAAGCATTATTCAACTTTAGTTTCAGGTATCTTTTCCTCCTTACAAATAGAAGTAGAACTGTGTGCATCCCAATGTCTTTTGAAGCTGAGCACATATTATGTTCATGGATAGTGCATTTGGTTTGGATTTTGAGATCCTGTGTTTTTTAAAAATGATTTTCTTAGACTACAACTAGCTCTATTAGTTTTTGAAGTTATTTGTAATAGATAGATCTGATTGTATTATTGACTATATTTCATGTAATCTTTTTTTCTTCTTTTAATGAAATCTCTGTTGTTCAAAAAAGAATATTCAATTTATCACTTGAAAATTTTTAAATTTTAATTTTGTTCTTATTGAAGTTTTTGGTACCTTTTTTCCCTAAAAAATCGCTATTGCACTAACTTGTACTCACACAACATAAAATATTAAAATAATAAAAATGACATCTTTTTTTTTTAACATAAAAAAAAATGACATCTTTGTGTACAAGTAAGCTTACGAGGATTTTTTAGGCCAAGAAAAAAAAAAGGATTCTAGTAACATTAAAATTAAAATTATGAAAATTTTAAATAACAAATTAAATATTTAAAATAATAACACGATCTAATTAAAATGTAAGAGATGATGAGTACAAATTACCTTGCAACCCCATTATTGGTGGCCTAAAATGAAGAAAGATGTGGCAGATTATGTTTCAAAATGTTTAACATGTCAGCAAGTTAAAGCAGAACACCAGGCTCCAGTTGGAAAGTTGAGACCGTTGTCAGTTCCGGTATGGAAATGGGAAAGGATAACGATGGATTTTGTGTGCGGATTACCAAGAACTCCAAGAAAGAATGATGCCATATGGGTAATTGTTGATCGATTAACTAAGTCAGCTCACTTTCTACCTATCAGATGGGGTACTTCACTTGACTGTTTGGCTAAAGAATATGTGAATGAAATTGTTAGATTGCATGGAGTTCCAGTGTCCATTGTATCAGATAGGGATCCACGGTTTACATCTCGCTTTTGGAAGAGTCTACACGAGGCTTTGGGTACTAAGTTGAATTTCAGTACTGCTTTTCATCCTCAGACGGATGGGCAATCAGAGAGAACAATTCAGACACTTGAAGATATGCTTCGAGCTTGTGTGTTAGAATTTAAAGGTGCGTGGGATGAACATATTGGTTTAATGGAGTTTGCATATAATAATCAGTATCATAGTAGTATTCAGATGGCACCATACAATGCATTATATGGAAGAAAGTGTCGCAGTCCTATTTACTGGGATGAAGAGGGAACTTGTGTGTTAGAAGGTCCGAAAATAGTACAAGACACAATGGATAAAGTAAAATTAATCAGAAATAGACTTAAAGCAGCGTAAGATAGACAAAAAAGCTATGCAGACAAGCACAGGAGAGAAATGGAATATGAAGTGGGCGAAAAAGTATTTCTTCGAGTTTCACCATGGAAAGGAGCAATCAGATTTGGCAAAAAGGGCAAGTTGAGTCCTCGATATATAGGGCCATATGAAATTCTTGAAAGAATTGGTCCATTGGCTTATAGATTAGCATTACCACCAGAAATGGCCCAAATTCATGATGTGTTTCATGTGAGTATACTTAGAAGATATCGATCTGATCCTACACATGTGCTTAAAAATCAAGAAGTAGAAATTGCTGATGATTTGAGTTATGTTAAAGAACCAGTAAAAATCATTGGTTATAAAACAAAACAGTTACGAAATCGAGAGATTACTTTGGTTAAAGTGTTGTGGAAGAATCATTCACAAAAAGAGGCCACTTGGGAAACTGAAGAGAACATGAAGCAACAATATCCTTATTTATTTACAGGTATTGAATTTTGTGGACAAAATTCTTAAAAGAGGGGGAAAATGTAACATCCTTGACCCTAACCATAAGCATTTCATTTAATATATATATGCATTGCATATAATTCACTTGAACATGTGCATTTTAAATCATTCCATTCGGCTATGTGTATTTCACATTTTCTCATTTGTTTTGTATTTATCAAAGTGCATTGCAATGGTATACTTGAGTATGTATATTATAGGATGTATTTGGATTATTATAAATATGTAAGGAATTAATTGTAGTTGCCTTGTTTTCA
>CATIWK010150197.1:0-20220 GCA_949634005.1 Mallotus japonicus | reverse complement strand
GATGCTTTTGAATGCAAGATCTCCTTCTCTTCTTCAAGAAAACTCAAGTTTTTGAGCTAAAACTCCAAGCTTTTCCCCTCTTTTCTCTCTTTTCCTCTCAAGAACGTTTTTGTTCTTTCTCTCTATCTTTTTCAGACTGATCTCCTCCCTTTTTTTAGACTTGCTAACCCCCTTTCTAACCTAAAAACCTTTTCCTTTTATGCCTTTTCTCTCCTCCTCTCCTTTTCTCACCAAAAACCAAGTTTAATCTCAACCTCTCATTTCTTCATCACTCATCCACTTTCCAGCCTTATTCCTGCCTTCCAAGTCCTCATTTCATGCCTAAATCAGAAGATCAGAGATTTGTGGGTCCTCCCCATGTGTAATGAGGCCAAAAATGCATTTAATGCAAAGTAGGTAGGCTATGAAGAGGCGTACGCCTCTCCGAAGAGGCGTATGCCTCTTCAATGTTTTACCCAAGAGGCGTGCGCCTCTTTAAAGAGACGTACGCCTCTCCGAAGAGACGTACGCCTCTCCGAAGAGACGTACGCCTCTTCATTCCATGCCTGGGCTGAAACAAAGGTTTAATAGGCTTGGGCTCGATTTTTGTGGCTTTTGGGTTCATATTTGATTTTTGGATTAGGGTTTGAGGCTTTTGGGCTTGGATTCAAGTTCGAGATTTTAGGCTCTCTCTCTCGAGTTTATCCTGAAGAAGTTCAGGTTTTCTTGCATTCAAACTCGAACTATTCTCATCATCGGGCTTCCGTTGCAGGCCTCAAACCGAGGGTGTCCACATTAATTAAAATAGAAAACATACTTTCAATTAAATTATAATTACATTATAATTAATTTAATTTTTATTATAGATAAAATTGAAGTTAATCTAATTAGAATAAGAAATATACTTTCAATTAAATCAGAATTACATTTTAATTAATTTAATTTAATTTTTATTAGTAAATGACTAAATTATCTAATTTTTATATAATAATAAGTGAATTTGTTTTTTATAATTTTATTTGTCCCTTTGTACATTTATATATTATTATTTTGGTTAACTTGGTTTAAACCAAATTTTTTTAATTTTGAAAAAACATAAACTGAACCAAATTAAAATTGTTGGCTTTCGATTTGGTTTGATCCCTACACACCCCAATTTTTAAGTGTTATTTTCATGTACATTATAATTTTATAAAGTCAGTCTATATTTGTAAGTCAAAATGTGGATATAGCAACAATAAAGAGAGTCCTAGCTAGAGAAGACTATTCATGTCTATCAAAATCAATTTGCAACGTACGAAGATGTAGAGTTTTCAAGAGACAACAGCTTCAAAAGTTGATGTTTTCATAGGTTTTGCAATTTCCAGCAATCACACACCTCCCCCAGAATCCCGTTTGTCTTGGCTACACTTGCGCATGATGATCGATGTGCATGCAAGTTCATGATAAAATGCAGATAAACTCAAAATGAGATTCAATCGTACTTGGCTAATTAATAGTACTAACAAGCCAGTCCCCCACGAGTAGTTCAAGTAGTAAAAAGTGCGAACATTCAATTGAGGAGACTAAGGATCAAACCCTACCTCTATATGAAAAATACCTTTAGCGTTGGCCAAAAGCATGTGATTAGGTAAGAAAGTAAGTTCAGTTATTCCCATTCAAAATACCAAACAAATATAACTAACAATTTTTACTCAATAATACCTATTTCACACTAGTAGAAGTGAAATTCATAATGTCATGGAAATTCAATATGATAGAGTTATTCGTTAGTTAAAAAACAAATTCAATTCCTATTAATTTGCATCATTGTTTAACTACCTTTATACCTCTAAACATGAATCTTGACAACTGCAACTTGTACATCATTTTTTGTTCAGTTTGAATTTTCAGTTAGAAATGGCCATGGTTTATGAACCAATCGGTATCGATTTTGAACTGTTGGTTCATGGTTTCACTTTTAATGGAATCATATCAGAACCAACTACTCTTTGGTTCCGAACTGGTTTTGATTTGCAGTTTTAATTCAGCCAATTCATGATTTTAGTTTGCAGTTTGACTGGTTCAATAATCAATATTTTTTTTATTTTTAAACTTTTTCAGTTGAAAACTGGAATCAGCAGCGGAAAGGAACCAGCCCCTTCTAATTTGAGCCTGTTAGAAGTAGTTTTCAGTTTCGAATTTGACCGGACCAATTTTGGTCCCATTTCGAACCCAAACCAATTGCCACCACCCTTATTTTCAGTAATTGTAATTTCTGTAAGAAAATTTTTTTTATCTACTTTAATTGTATTATACTTAATAGTCTAATTTATAATCAAAAAATTTATATATAAGGATTATAAATTATTTAAAATATATATTATAAACTTAAGGATTGAATATAATATTTTTAAAGATGAGTATGGAATCTCTTCCGCATCCAGTTGTGGGGAGGGAGCGCAATGAAGGCTGTACATATTCCAAAAAGACTTTTAGCCCAATAACCAGCCTTTTTCAATTATTTCAAAAATAAAAGAAAAAGGCCCACGAGTGAGTTGGACATCTGAGCCCAAACTTCAGTTTTTTTTCCTGTAAATTATTTATTTTATTTCTATAAAAAAAAAATCAAAAGCAATTCGTATAATAGGAAAAAAAATACTAACACTTTTTGAAAAAAGAAAGGTGTTATTTATGTAATTTCTATTTTCATATTTAATTTAATAAAATTAATTTTTACCATCAACAATCATTAACTAAAAATAAAATATTTCTAAACTTATTTAATTATAAGAAATATGTTAAGCAATTACTGTTATCTTATTCATCAACTTTTAAAAATATAAAAAAAAATTAATTAATTTTATCCCATTAGCGTTCGAGATTGAGTTACTCTGAAACTCAAATAAAATTATTATTTTTTAAACTGATAATAAGGCAAGAATCAATGTATCACCAAACTACTTAGAGTGTGTTTGGTATAAATAAATTTCACAAAATTTTATGGAATTCATTTACAAATCCAAATGATACATGTTTGGTTTAAATGAATTTTGTATGGAATTCATTTGCAATTCTAAATTTTTAAAATTGTGGAATTGATTATAACTAAACCAAATTCTATCAAAATGGTTGGAATTTCCAAATGAATTTCACATTTTTTAAGTCTATACTTTTAAATGACTAAAACACATCTCCTTACTTTTATTTTCAAAAGCATCTTTATATTTAAAAGGGTATATTTGACAAAAACATGAATTTAAGATTTATACCAAACACAATATAACAAAATATGAAATTCATTTCAAATGAATTTTATAAATTATTCATTTAAACCAGACACACTTCATTAGTAAAAATTCATTTGTAAATGAATTCTATTTGAAATTCATTTCCAAATGAAATGAATTCATTAATGGAATTGAACCAAACAAAGGCTTAATATTGAATAAAAATATTCTCTATGCAGCACTTTAATTTTATTATATTTAAAATATTACTTTTGTTTTCATTAAAAATTATATTTTTATTCTAATTAAAATAATTTTTAATTATTTTTATTTTAATTTTATTTATTTAATTATTATTATTATTATTAAAATTATTTAATTAATTATTTTAAAATATATAAGTGGGGGTTTAATATTAGTAGTATTTGTATTGAAGTTAAAAAGCAAAGGAAAGCAAAAGCAGATAGTAAGAGTAATGTAGATGAATGAGCCGTCTTCTATCAAAAAAGTTGGCTCAGCTTTTCATCTTCTCTTTAATCACAAAATCGTCCTTTAAGCTTGCTCACCTCTCACTCTCCGCTCTTCGTCGTTTCAAATCTTTCTTCTTCAAAACCCTAACTTTCTCCATGGACGACGACAACACCCCCATCTTCAATTTCGACGAAGACCAAGACTCCAATTTCCTCAACTCCGACCACCGCCTCAACGGCATCCCTACTGCCTCCGCTTCATATCTTTCTAGCAGTTTCTTTAACCCTTCGTTTATCTACGACGACGACGATAATGACATTCAGAAGCTATACTTAGTTCCTTTTAGGTTCGTTAATTGAATTTGAATTTTTTTTTTCTGTTTGTTTAGAAAGTCGTTTTTCTGATTGTTTATTTATTGTTTTCAGGTGGTGGAATGAGGCGAGGATTGGCGGTGGATGCGGTGGTGGTGAAATTGGAGTGTTGTATGATGTGGCTGTGACGAGTGATGATATTGATAAGGTCATTGCGTTGGATTTAAGGAAGGTGGAAGAGGATTATAGAAAGAGTGATGATGATGATGATGCAGTAATATATGCTTTGTTGTCTGGGGCAATGTGGCTGCAGGCACTTAAGTGGTGAGTCGAATTTATTTGCTTTAATTATTTGATGTTATATTACCGCAAATTTTGAATGTTGCATGTTGCATGCTCTAATGTAATTAGGACTAAAAGTAATGAGTGTTCCTTCGCATCTTCATGTGAATATCTATTATAGTTTAATGCATTCATAATTATAAACGAAATTAACTAAGGGACATGAATTATAGAGAAGTTTAGTGGGTTTATGTAACTATAGATTTACTGCAGTGGGTTTATGGTAAGAAGGGTTCATGAAAAAAATGGTGGAGGTGAGGATGCTAAGGATTTTAGATTGTAGCAGAACGAGTAAAGCAGAGAAATTCTACAGAAAAATTATGTGATCATAGACGGCTATATAATATGAGATGAGGCGTTATAGGACCATGGGTTGACCATAAATGATTTTATTTTTAATGACTGAAGAGGCAGGAGAATGTGACTTCTGCTATTATTTCTCATCGGTTTCTGGGTCGTCTCTGTTTCTTATTGTTTGAGGTTGACCGATTTGGAGGATGATGGGAGTGATGCTGTACATGTAGCTCTCTATAGATGCAGCCCTAGGGGTGTAATTGAGTGGAACCGAGTCAAGTTTTGGCTAGCTGGGCTTGATTCGCTTATAATCGAGCCAATCTCGCTATGCTATTTGGTGTTCACGAGCTTAAACGAGTCTAAAGAAATTTTAAAAAATGTAAATTATAAATTAAAATTATACATTAAAAATTGGAAAAAGTTATTTACTAAATAAATTATAATATATTTAATAAAAATTATAATTTTATTCTAATAATATATTTTGTAAAATAAAATATTTTTTACAATATGAATTTATATTTTATATATTTACAATCAAATTATTAAACATTAAAATTATGAGCTGACTCACGAACTTCTATTTGAGCTTGGTCACGAGCTTCCCGAGCCGCACTTTGTATACTTGAGCGCGGCTCATTTATTAAACAAACTTCATTATACGAGTTCAAACAAACTTTTATTGAGCCGAACACCAAGCTGCTCGCGAACAGCTAGGCTCATTTATGGCCCTATGCGGCCCTAATCGCGATCTATGTCTTCCTTAGAAAAGGACCTTATATAATACTGTCCTTAATTTAGTCATATTAATAGTAAGAAAATTAATTATTACTATTAAATTTTTGTAGGTCAATTTAGCACTTTTTTGTTAAAAAAATTTCTCTGTTTAGGGTGCAGCCTCTATAAGCATATCTTATTTTTGGTCAATCATGTTATCTTTGGTCCAACAGCATACTGCTTAACGTTAATATCTCCAACAATTGTAAACTCTGATAAGTTATGCACACTTAACTCAATAAATCATGATGCTTTTTCCACATGGATTAAGGAAAGCATATTTTGTTTTTGGTTCATCATGGTATTTTTGGTTTAAGAGTATACTGTTTAACAATAATATCTCTCACAATAGCAAGCTCTATGATAAATTTTAAGCATACTGAATACAATAATAACCATGATACGTATATCACATGGAAAAAATCCTAAATAAGGTTTTTAGGGTTAAACAAAGTTAGGAAATATGTCAATAGAAACTTAAGAGCATTTTAATGATATAAAATCTTAAAAGTTTCTGGATATTCTTTGTAATTATAATAGTTTATTTTAAAATTTTATCTTCATAAAAGTTATTGCTGCATTCATGCTTTTACTATATTTTAGGGTTGTGCTACTGTATTTTACTCAAAATATTACTTCTTTGACGATTCTTTGGGAGTTGATGTCATTCCGCTTTGTTGGGCATTGATTTGCTCAACTCTACAGGCATAATGATGTTCAGGCAGCTTTGAAAGACGTATATAGCCCTTTGCTAATAGAAGATGATTCAGAAGATGTCTTTCCCATAAAAATCAGGCTTTCGGTTTCTTCAGAAACAAATTCATTGGTTGTGAAGATCAGCTTGAAGGTTATTTTTTTTTTTTTGTTGTGTCAATAGGCCATTTTTTTTTTCCTTCAACTTGCTGTTGGTGTATTCTTATATCTGAAATTTGTAATAGTGATTTGTAAGTGGACAATATTTGAAACTTAAATACAGATGATAAAATTTTATGAGGCATTACCAACATGGCTTTCAGCTATATCTATTACATTAAGTTTGAGTTCGTGTTTCATTTTTTTAGATACTGACATCTAAGAACTTTTATATATCATGTGTAATTTTAATGTATTTGTAAATATAATGCAATTTTTCAGGACAATGAGGTTGCTTTTTACAAGAAAGCGTGCAATATTTTTCATCTTAAGACTGAGCTGGTTAGTTTGTTGAGGTTACATAATATTTAATGAAATTTTTTTTTTGTGTTTGGGAAATAGTATTTTAGCATTCAATTATTCATTGTATAGTTGATTTGGGACTTCTCAAGGCAAACAGCCCAGCTTTTCATGAAGGTTAATATTGGCTTGCAGAACAGTTATCTGGGACAATCTGCTGGAGAGGTGAATGATTTATGACTACTAGTTTTTTCTTTGTTCAATTTCAAGTTTTATTTGTGATGTTGTCTTTTTGTGCCTTAACTTTGATTGAAGAAGGTGATAGCTATTGAAACTTTATGAAACAAAGTTATTAACAACTTACATGTGTTGCAAATGCTGTGCATCTTATTTATGTGTTCTTTTTTTTTTTCTTCAGATTCTCCTTGAATTGCAAGTCCATGGATTTTCAGAATTGATTAGAGGTAGAGAAGAGAAGATAGATGAGATGAAAGAAAATAGCTTGAAAGATAGTTCCTTCAGCACTGGTTTGGTTAAGATGAATGGAAGCAATGATTATATAAGCTTTAGTTCAATGCCAATGAACTCATCACTTTCTGGTTGTGGCTATAGAAGAGCTGGTTTCTTGGGTTTGAAGGGATTACGGAACCTTGGGAACACATGCTTCATGAATAGTGCAATTCAGTGCTTGGCCCACACTCCAAAGCTAGTTGATTATTTCTTAGGAGATTACAGAAAAGAAATAAATATTGAAAATCCACTTGGGCAGAATGTACGTTACAATGAGCTTAATCATCCTTTTGTAATTTCTGCATGCTTTATACTGCCCGTCCTTTTTCTTGATAAATCTCTGTCTTTTGTCCAGGGTGAACTTGCTTTGGCTTTTGGTGCCTTGCTAAGGAGGCTTTGGACTCCAGGAACAATTCCAGTTGCTCCTAGAATGTTCAAGTTCAAACTTGCTAAATTTGCTCCTCAATTCAGTGGCTATAACCAGCATGATTCTCAAGTCAGTACAGCTGTTTGACCTAGTGCAGTTTTAACTTCTTATTCATATTCTGCTAGTGATTGAATGTCAGTTTCTTCATCTGGAAACACCTTTTGAATTTATCATTTTTAACATCTGGTGTGTCTCAAATTCAGGAATTTCTTGCCTTCTTGTTGGATGGGCTTCATGAAGATTTGAATCGTGTGAAACACAAGCCATACATAGAAGCTAAAGAAACAGATGACTGTCCAGACAATGAAGTGGCTGATGAATATTGGCAGAATCATCTGGCTCGCAATGACTCTGTTATAGTTGATTTATACCTAGTAAGTCTGTTTTCTATGGGTGCAAGTTCTATGTGATGAACCAGTTTTGATTATTTAGTACTGAGAAATTTATGGTAACAGCACTTATCAACTATTTTCAAAATTTTAGCGTTCCTTTTCACTAGGATATGTGGTTCTAACATATGTAGAAGAGCCCTCGAGTTGTATATTCTGAAAACTATTGCTAATTCTTATTGCTTTTGTAATTTGAAATAAGGTGCTTTAATGTTTTTCATTTGCTTTTTTTGACATAGTTCTTGAAGTTAGCTGATGGATGAACTTCATCGGTTCTTTTCTCTGCTGATCTGATTGTGTTTTTTTTTTTTTTTGGTTGTTGTTGTTAGGGTCAGTATCGTTCAACCCTGGTTTGCCCCATGTGTAAGAAGAAATCTGTTACCTTTGATCCATTTATGTACCTGTCACTGCCATTACCTTCAACAACAATGCGAACAATGACTTTAACTCTGTTTAGCAGTGATGGAACTGCCTTGCCTTCTCCTATTACTGTAACTGTGCCATTGTATGGGCGGTTGAAGGATCTTCTTGATGCCTTGAGCTCTGCATGTTCCTTAAGAAATGATGAAACCCTGGTAGTGGTTGAGGTATGCTGCTACAGTGCTCAGTACTCTTAGATATTTCAGTGACATATTTGGAGCATGTTTACCCAGTAAGTTCAATCATGGCATGGACTTGGGACAATGTCAACATGTCACGGACTTAGTATGGATTATTATCATAAGTTGGAAAACAAACAATTACAGATTTGTGCCTTGCAAATTCATCTTTTCAATTGAATGCACCAATTATCCCTCAAAGAGTTGCTTAGCCTATCACAAAAAGATGAACTGCTTCTTAATTGCCAGTCCCAATTGCTAGATGCAAGTGATGCTTAACCGAGTTGTGGACTATTTATTTAGCACCATGTTAAACATGGATTCTTACTCTCATTTTAATTGTTGACATAGATTGACAAAATGGGATTTCGTATGGCAGTGCATCTTGATGTATATTTTGCATATGTATATGTGTTTGGCTTATTAATAGCTTGAGCTCTGATAATTTTGAATGTCATGTAGATATACATGAATAGAATTTTTCGTCACCTGGAGGATTCGTCTGATTCATTAGCTTTGATCAGAGATGGCGACAAACTTGTTGCTTATCGGATACCCAAAGATGATGAGGCATCCCCACTGGCTGTGTTTTTGCATAAACCTCCGAACAAGTAAGCTTATTTGGATCCCTAGTATTTGCCTTTACTCACTCTGCTGACCCTTCTGCTCATTTACTGATTTATATTACTTCTGGAGCTCAGGCCTTCCAGGTCACCGAATGGGTCGGAAAATGGGAAATTGTTTGGCACTCCTTTTATAGCAAGATTGTCCAATGTTTGTAATGGATTTGATCTGCTTAAACAGTATCTGAAACTGCTCAGTCCATTTCTAGTGCCTGCTGATGATGATGTATTGAATGATTATGATCACTCAGACACTACAGCTAATGAAGATTGTGCAATGGAGGATGTAACAGATGACATTGCACATTTTGGTACTGATTTTCAATTCCAAGTAAACGGTAAATTTGTGCTGATGAGTGAGCCATTTGAATATAGTAAACCTCTCGAAGTGAAGGTTCGCTGGTCAGAAAAGATGACTGAGAAGTATGATACCTGCATTTTGAGCTCCTTACCAGAGGTTTTTAAGCCACAGTTGTATACATGGAGGCCACAAGAATCTGTTTCTTTGTATAGATGTCTAGAAGCATTTCTGAAGGAAGAGCCATTGGGACTAGAAGACATGTGGTTAGTCTGTTCCCACATCTTGACATTGAATTTTGGCTGCACATATTTGTTTTCCAGAGTTTCTATGCATACAAGTGTGTTTTATAGATCAAGGCTATTTATGTGTATATATGGTGTTTGGTTGCATGTTTGCAAGTATTATGGATCTCAGGATCTGTATGATTGTGCATGCGCTCAAATGGAAGTGAAATTGATCATATTTCTGTTCACTGGCACTGAATATCTAATTATGTCTAAATTTTAGGTATTGTCCTGCCTGCAAAAAGCATCGACAAGCTACTAAAAAGTTAGATCTTTGGAGATTGCCTGAAATATTGGTTGTTCACTTAAAGAGGTTTTCATACAGTCGAGTTATCAAGAACAAGCTGGAAACGCATGTTGACTTCCCAGTAGAGGATTTTGATCTTTCAACTTACATTTCTCACAAGGATGACCAACGTTCCTATCTTTATGAGCTCTATGCAATAATTAACCATTATGGAGGCATGGGATGTGGTCACTATACTGCATTTGTAAATGTAAGTGCTCTCCACTCCCTTTTCCTTTGTTGCTAGATTGTTTATAACTTTATATATCTGTAGCACACATGCAGACATCCGTATCTTAAATCACAATGATAGATACTTTGCCATTAGGGCTACAAATTTTAGCTTTTTCTATTAGGATTGTTTCTCATGAGATAATGATGTAAATATTCTCATGTCTGTGCCACTGTAAAGTGGTGGAACTTCTGGAAAAGTACCCATTATTTGCCAATTGTCAAGTGACTCAAATGCCCTGTTCCTATGCAGTATGGCCATGGTAGGTGGTATGAGTTTGATGACAACAACGTTTCTGCTGTTCATGAAGACAGGATCAATACATCTGCAGCTTATGTCCTCTTCTACAGAAGAGTTACTTGACCTTGTTAGTGTACTTGTTCGTTGTAATTTAACACCTGGGCCAGCATTGCACATAAAGAAGTGGCATTGGATTTCGGATAGCTTTCGCATAGAGATTTGAAAATGGAGAAAACACATAGAGAACAGGAGGAGATTTGAGCTGCGAAACAATTGTTTTGGAATTTGTTCAGGTGAAAAAGGAAAGTTCAGTTAAAAAATTTTTAAAGTTAACTTACATCTTTACATGTATATATGTTTCAGAAAGTATGATGCTAGATTTTACACCAATTTTTATCAAAAGGGGGGCCAGTTCCCTAATCCTGGAGATGTATGATGTTTTCGCTGACAACCTTGGATAATATACACATACATATACATGAGAAAGGAAATTTAATATACTCAGATGACCCTCAGAGTAATATGGTTTTGATTAGGGATTTTTGTAATCTGATTTCATTCTGGCTGCCTTGGAACTTCAATTTTTGAGGCTTAAATATAGTACAATTTTTTTTATACCATTACGTATGAATTTGATATTGAAATTTTTCCATCTTTTCTTAATCTTTTTTTTTTTTTGGTCCAAAGAGCTCTTAAATAGTGTTCGTGGGAACTTTTATATGGTATTATAAATTTTACTTTTTCAAAGTCGGGTAAAAAAACAGTGTTCATGTGATAGATTATTGTTTTTGATATTGTTTTTTTTTTTTTTCCGACAAAGGGAAGCTAAGGGACTAAGGGTTAGGGTATTGAGGTGGAGTGGGGTTCGAACCGCCACTCCCAGTTTGGGTGGCCAGCACCCTTACCATCAAGGCGTGGGGTGTTTTGTTTTGTTCTGATAGATAATGTAAATTTTTGTCATCTTATCTCTTCTTCGTTCAATGCATATTTCCAAAGTGACCGTATCATATTCTGTACCCGTACAATTCCTTCGCACAAGTTTGCAGCAAAAGATCTTTAAATTCCTTGAGGCATTGACAGTATAATTAAAATTTAGATTTTTAGTAAAAGAATTATTAATAAAAATGTAAGCTATTTTAAAAAATAAAAACGAGGTGCATTCATCCCAAACATCATAGCTATATTTATTTCCAATAAGTACCTGTTTTTCCTTGCAGCTATTTCCAACATTTATACTTTTACTCCTTATTTAGTTTAATTCCATTAAGAAATGCATTTCATTTTCAACTAAATTCCAACCAAGAAATGCATTTCATTTTCAACTAAATTCCAAATAAAGTTCATTTCCAAATGAATTTCAAATTCATTTAAATCAAATATACTTCATTAATAAGTTGATTTAGTTTTCAAATAATTCCACAAAATTAAAAAATTGGAATTTAAAATGAATTTTACAAAGTTTGCATTTAAACTAAACACACTTAGCCCTTACTTGGTTCAATTCTACTTGGAAATGAATTCCAATTCATTTGAAAATGAATTTTTATTAATGAAGTGTGTTTGGTTTAAAAGAATAGTTTATGGAATTCATTTGAAATGAATTCCATATTTTGTTATATTGTCTTTAGTATAAATCTAGAATTTAAATTAATTTTTAATTTTAGTCAAAAATACCCTTTTAAATAGATAATGTTTTTACCTTCTTTTTTAATTTCATATTACATTATTAAAAGTGTGATTATTTAACATTCAAATTAATTTTTAACTTCTTTTTAAATATTTATTTAATTTCCTTTTAAATATTTATATATAATTAATTGTAAGTTTTAAAAGTAATGACACCAAATTATTAAAATTTTGAAAGTATAGACACCAAAATAATCTTTATCCCCACTTGATTATTAACTTGCTTCTATAAGAATAACAACTATTAGCTATTGGTGTTAATAAAATAAGGGTATTGTCCTCCTTTTGTAGCCTAGTGGCTCAGGTGATGGACATTATAAGATGAGGTCATGGTTTCGATCCCCTACTCCCCCTTATTAGAAGACAAACGTTAAATATAGAGTTTGTTATATTAAATATAAAGTTAAATATCGAGTTTCTTATATTAAATATAGAGTTTGTTCTATTTGTTGTAACCACATATAACCACCTATTGTATTTATATATTCCTGTACATGTATTCGGTTCATTAATACAACACACAGTTATTTCATTCTCTTAGTTATATAACTTGGTATCAGAGCTAAAACCAAGATGACAACATCCTCCTCATCTCTTTCTACATCTTCTTTTGCTCATTCAACTTCATTTGTTTCGTTACCGTCTCCCTTTCCTAATCTTCTCTCTCTCTTGCAATCACACCAACACAAATCCAACAAAGTTTCACCATAAAATTGACATCTAAAAAATACATCCCATGGAAACTTCAATTTACCTCACTTTTAAATTTTTATAATCTTCATGGCATACTTCATTGTACTAAACCATGTCCACCAAAGGAACAAATCAATTCTGAGAATAACCAATCCGAACTAAATCCATATTACATCACCTTGTTTACTAAGGATCAACTACTCTTTTCATGGTTATTATCTTCCATCACTGAAGAAATTTATCCCCATTTAATTGGTTTGAATTCCTTTGTTGCCATTTGGAACGCTCTCGCCACTTCTTTTGGCACTGTTAGTCATGCTCAAAAAACACAACTACATATTGAGCTCCATAATCTTTCCAAGGATGATAAATCTATCTCTCAATTTTTATATCAAGCTAAAGCTATTGCTGATTCTTTAACACTTGTAGGGTAACCAATCTCTGATGCTGAGTTCAATGCTATTATATTTTGTCAGATTAGAGCAAATTATAATCCTATCATTGCTGCTCTTTAATAATGGCCAATTCCACCTACTTTCCATGATTTACATGGACAACTTGTTGCACACGAGCTTCTACTGAAAATGCAACAACCTTTTCTTCCTACAGTTAATATTGCTCATCGTTCTAATGGAAGTTCATCTAATTTTTCTACTTCATCTTCTCGTGGTCGTTTTCAACATGGCCGTGGTCGTGGTCGATAATTCAATCAGTCATCAGTTTCATGTCTGATTTGCGGGTATCACAACCATATTGCCCTTCAATGTCATCACCGCTTTGATTCTAATTATATTGCTGGTTATCAACCTGATGGCCGATGATCCAATTTGTGATTTTCCTCTGCTCAAGCTAATTTAGTTGTTGTGCCTGTTGAGTCTTCTTTGTCCTCTCGGTCCGAATTGTCTTCAGTTCCATGGTGTCCTAATACAGGAGCTACACACCATGTCACTCCTAATTTAAGTTCTCTCTCTCTCTTGTTGATGAATATAAGGGTAAGGATCAGTTAGTTGTGGCGATGGTAAAGGTTTAAACATTGCTCATGTTGGTACTAGTAAACTACATTCTACATCCAAAACACTTGCTTTGAAGGATGTTCTCCATGTTCCTGCTACAATAAAATCTTTGTTATCTGTTTGAAAACTTTGTACTGTCAATGATTGTTTTATTGAATTTTATGATGATCATTGCATTGTTAAGGACCAAACAATAAAGACACCACTTCTGTGTGGAGCACTTGATTTGGGACTATACAAGCTGCCCCATACTTCACATTGCCACCAACACCATACTGCTGCAGCATTCTTGGCCACTTTGGAGGAGTGGCATAGTCGATTTGGTCATTCAAATTATCAAACAGTGTGTGCATTAGTTCATCAATTTCAATTGCCTTGTTTTTCAAATAAAATTGCCAATGACAAATGTGAAGCTTGTTGTTTTAGAAAATTACACAGAATCTCTTTACCTTTGACTCATCATCGAAGCTCTAGGTTATTACAACTGATCCACTCTGATGTCTGGGGTCCTGTACCTATGTGTTCATCAATTGGGACATATTCTTTGTAATTTTTATTGATGATTTTACATTATTCACTTGGTTGTTTCCTATTAAACACAAGAGTAATGTTTCCTCAATTTTTTTATCAATTTCAAAAAATAGTTGAAAATCAATTGAGTTGCAAAATTCAATCATTTAATTCGGATTGGGGAGGTGAATATAAGCCTCTAACTACTCATATTCAGAACTCTGGCATTCTTCATCGCATCTCTTGCCCGCATACACGTGAATAGAATGGAACTGTAGAACATAAAATTCAGAATATTGTTGACATTGGGTTGGCCTTACTTGGTCAGTGTGGTGCACCATTTAAATATTAATAGTATGCTTTTGAGACAACAGTTTTTTAATAAATTGTCTGCCTAGTCGTGCTTTTTCCCAAGGAATTCCTTTTCAAAAATTGTTTTAAGCTTCACCAAATTATTTATTTTTGAAGATTTTTGGTTGTGCTGTTTATCCACTTCTTCGTCCATACAACAAACACAAATTTTCTTTTCGAACTAAACAGTGTGTTTTCTTGAATTACTCTGCATATTATTTGGGTTATAGATGCCTTGACAAAGACACTGGTCATCTCTACATTGCTAAGCATGTACAATTTGATGAAAAAAAAATTTCCATTTAAAATATTATTCACTAGTGCTGCAACAAATTCTTAGTCAATGTCCAAATCAACTCCACCCTGAATCTTCTTGGATGCATCTCACATATTCGGTGCCTGCTCCACTACAATGTGTAAGAAAAGCCTCTCACTAAATGTGTAATTTGCATAGTTATTTGTGAGGGTAAAATATCCCCTCACTAAAGCCTTAGCTATTAGTAACGAAATTTTAATTTTATACCCATTAAATTAACATACCGTCATTATTGGGTTAAAAATTTCAGCGCAAACTCTTCCCTCCAAAAAATTCTACTATTCCTTATAAAAAAAATTCTTTTAACCTAACCCATCTTTATTTCTCTCTATATTGTAAACCTTTTTCTATAGCAATTCTTTGCTAGAGCCCTTTCCTCTTTCCCTCTTTCCTAATTAGTTTAACTAGTGGGTTAGCAAAGTTTTCTTAGTCTAATCTAGATAGGTTTCTTAGGAGTAAATCGAGTTTTTTTTGGGTAAGATCATTGCGGCTGTAATTACATAACTCATGTTGAAGAACTGGGTAAGATCGTTCCTTATTTATTTTGATTCAAAAATTTCCCTTTTCTTTTAACAATTTTTCATCTTTGGAGGTTATTCTCAATCAGAGTTTTTGAAATTGAGGATTTTTCCTTTTTTGCAATTTTAGATTTTTCTGTTCTATTGTTAGGGTGTTGGAGTTTTGATTAGGTTCTTTTGTTGTTTGGAGACATGGGTTAGATTGAACCCAAAACACCAACCTTTGTGCTTCTCTCTTTTGTCGGGGTCAGGGGGTTGGTGCAGTGATGTTTTGCACATTTTAGTGAGCTTCGTAGGATTTCTTTTTTTTTTTTTGTCTGGGCTTTGATTTGGGTTTTATAATTTTGATGTGAGGTTCATAGTGCCTGATTCCTATGGAAATCAATTCCTTCAGCTGTTAAAGAAAATCAACCAGAAGTGGTTGCAACTTGGAGAATTGGTCAAAGATTATGGACACGTGATTATTCTGGTGTGCATTAGGCTCTTCACAATTTTGATTGGAGCCAAGAAACACGGGTTCTTGTTGCTGCATTTTCAGGTGAGTTTTGCAAATCTCTTGTTGTTACCCAATTCAATTCTATGTTCATTTATTTTAAGGTATTGGATAATTTGTCCATTTTACTCTCTTTTGAGAACATAAGTGACAAATCGATGTTCACATAGAAAAAAAAAATTATTGCAATTTGAGTTCCCGAGTGTTAATATGTTGGTGCTCTACCTTTTTCTACTTACTTGAATGGTTATTTCAAGTTGTTATGTAGTTCTGCATATATATTTGTTAATTTGTAGTTTTCCTCTACTGAAATGTTGATGCTGCATCATTTATTTTCATCCTCAAAGAAACCATTGAGCCATGGCTAATTTATTTGTTAAATTTTTTTATTATTGTTATTATAAGATTTAGTTAATAAATGAATTTATCTCATTAATTGTTAGCAGTGGCTATTTTGATGGAAGAATTGATAATGTGATGTGTGTACTTAAATGAGAGAATAATTTTGAAGAAATGGTAGTGTTGATTCTGTAGGAACAATTAAAATGGTGATAATTAGCTTGTAATTCTGATTTTCTTATTTTTGTTTCAATGTTGCTAATTTTTTTGGCTTTTTATGCCTTTTAATGTTTGATTTTAGCTGTGCAGTAACTGTATGGGATGTAAAAGTGTTTGGCTTACTTTATTTTCTATCTACAGGAAAATTCCAAGAGACCTAACCGAGGCATCATTATCAGGTGCAGGATTATCCATAATAGCAGCCCTCGCCATGGTATTTTTATTTGGCATGGTAAGTAGCTTTCGCCCTTGTTTATTTGGTGAACTTTGGGCTTCATTCATGTAGCATTTGATAATAGCAGTATTTACTTTCACATGCTATTAAAAAATTCTTTTTTTCTTTCCAAAAATTGTTTTCCATACAAGAGTTGAAATTGCTTTAATTTTTATTGTGAAAAAGAGTGCTTTCTGGAAAGCAAAAAAAACTTGAGCTTCAAGTGCAGAAGTTTCTTGAATCTGTCTCCTCATTCCAAATGTGTATTGACATTATTGTAGGTCCATATCAGATCCCATTTATATCAAAAGCTCGTTGACATTTGTTGTAGGCTAATGTTTGATTTGGTCAATGTGCATGTGTTGCATTTTTTCATCGCAATACATTTATGGGCTATATTCTTTTCTTAGTTTTTCACTCTTTTTATTTGTCAACTCAAATAGATTTGAATATATTCTTCTTCTATATTACATCTTTATTTGTTCTCTTTTTTGTGCAATGTATTTCAGAGGTACTAGTGCTGACAATGGTGTTTTGTTTTGTACCTCGATGCAATTTGTACACCATGATGATCATTTTGCAGGAATTGACTAATTATTTAACTATGAGCACATCTACCTCTGTTATTGTTAACTAAGGTAAATTTATGTCACCAACCTTAGATGATATTTCATGGAATAATTGTGCTTTATTTAGCATTTATTCCAAGTTGTGCATCCTATATGTTACTCTGTGTGGTTAGGACAAACATATGATTCTCAAGCATTGTGGTAGAATAAGCATTCAAGAAGTTAGAAATTTATTTTATTTCTGGGAATGGTGGCAGCTTTGTTACATCTTCTGCAAACATATATAATACAAGCCATGCAGCTCTTTTTCAGACTTCGATCAAAGCAACAAATTAGAGAAAGATAAAGAAAAATAGTCATTGATTTATCATTATGTAATTTTTTTAATTGAGTTAATAGCACCATATATTTCTATATTAATGCTCTCTCTTATCTTATGTTTGGTACATGCAGTCCAAGAGTGTTTTATAAACTGTAGTGAGATGCTTGCATCTCCTCATTTCTCCCAGTTCTAAAAAGTTATAGTAAATTTAGTGTAGTAGTCATAGGTGGTGAATAACTGCTGTCTTCTTTGCTTAAATGGGACTCCATATAGTTTAACTAATCAACTTTCATCAAGCTATAGTTTGTTATGGTGGAATGAACTTAATAAGGCCATATGAATGATTAGTGTCATCCACCTTTGCAGTGGTGGAATTTACTATAGCCTAGATTTAGACTAGCTTTTGTCTGCCAGACGTTATTATTACTATCTAACTTGAATTCAATTTACAACTATCTAAGGTTTGACTATATTATCTTGGGTAGAAGTCTCATGGACTCATTGAAATTTTTATATGAAGCTTGTTATCTCCTCTACGCTTGCTTATCCATGTTAAGGATGTGAACAGTCTTCAAATATCATTCCAGGGATATATTTTTACTTGTAAACTAGAATTAGTGCAGGGTTATATTTGGGTAATCATTTATGTGTTTTGTTCCTGTTAGTAAAACTATGGTGAACGTATCAATGGTGTTTTATTGGATTACTAATATGTTTCTCATTTCAGAAACCTTCATGGGAAAGTGCTGCTAGAATAATAAGGGAAAGGTACTTTGTTTTGCCAATTTAATAGTTTTTCCTTGAAAATGTGTAGCTTCTTTATTCTGTTTCATGGAACATATTTACTACCTGTGATTTTATTCTCTGCTGTCCAAAATTCTAATATGTCCATTCATTTTTGATAGATATGATCCAGAAATGGATGGGCGTATTCTTATGGCGAATGTTGATTGCACTCAAGACAATGATTTGTGCAGGAGGTACCAACTAGATTTTTTTGTTCTGCTTTTGATTAAATCCTCTGTTGGTACGACAGTTCAATCATATTTGCAATATATAATTGTATGGGTAAGTTAGGTTTCTCTGTTTGTGATATGGTTGGTACATTTTGAAATCATTGACTAATTGTTTGGTCATCTCTTTCTGTTGCTGGTGATATGTTGAACTGGTTCTTTTATATAGATATAAATTGTTTAAGCTTTACAAAATATTTTATGGTTACTTGTCCTATGATTGTCATTTATGCAGTAAAGGTGGTTAATTTTGTACTATTGTCCTTTTCATTGCAGGCATCATATACAGGGGTACCCCTCCATTTGTATTTTTCGTAAAGGAACTGATATAAGGTGACTATGTTTTATTATTCCTGCAATCTTTCTATTCTTTTTTTTTACTATTTCTCAGGGCTTTTTTTTTTTTGTGGTTCTTTCGCTTTGTTCCAATTCCAACTTGTTTCTGCTTGTTTATATGGTGTATAAAACTGCAGGGAGGTTGCAATTATCATATCTACTATTTTATTATCTCAATTCTTGGATCTTTTTCTGATAATTTGAGTTCAGGCCTTAATTTATGCTATAACTTATTGTGGATATGCTGTAAGGGTGTCTTAATGTATTATTTATTTATTTTTGGTTTGATTTGGGGTTAATGGGTTAGTTAGTAATATAACATTTTATTTTTTGTAGAAGAGGTTGTGAATTTGATCGTAGACTCTTGTTCTGTGCTCTTATGATGTGTGATTGCACTGCTTATGAACAAAGAGTGAAGGTACATTATTCCATGGTCTGTTTAACCTCATGTTTGAACTCCTTAAGTCCTTTGTTTGAAGTTTTCAAAAGTCCTTTCGCTGCTATTTTTTGTCCTCTTAGTATTTTTTGTCCTGAAGTTTTCAAAAGTTGTTTGAACTCCTTAATTCCTTATATGTTGTTACATGTTTTTATAATTAATTGGTCCTGACTCGTGCATGCTAAAAATACACTACTGTGATTCTAGAATCATGAACTTACAATGTAGCACGTTTGCCCTTTTTAGGTTTAATTTACAGGAAGCATGTGTGACAGAATTATGCTTTATCTTGCAACAAGGAAATGCTCCTTGATGACAACTCTGCACTTGAGGATTTTGGAATACGTAAAAATTCTCAGGTTTTGGTTCTGCTTGCATTGTAGTGCTAAGTTGAGCTCTATGAGTTCCATATGTTCTTTTAGCTGGGGTCTTTAAGCTTTTTGTGCTTCCACCGCATGCTGCTCGATTGATTATATAATTGGCAGTGTAATGGCATCATCATGTTTATTACTGAAATGGCAGCCTGTATAGTAGTTGGAATTGTGGTTCTTGGTCTCAATTGGTTTTACTTAGCTAATGTCATGCATGACCTAGAATAGGGATTTGTCCTGAAATATATTATGCTGCCTTAGTAATGTATTTAGTGAAGTTTTACAAATGTTTCAGTTATGTTCTATTTTAGTGATGTTTATCTATGGTTTTTGTGCTTATTGTTGTTTTGTTGGATGTTTAAAACTGCAGATATTGATATCGTTTTTTTGCACTT
>CATIWK010150032.1:0-21940 GCA_949634005.1 Mallotus japonicus | reverse complement strand
TTGAATGCAAGAGAGATCCCTCTTCTCTTCAAAGAAATGATCTTTTCAAGTGCAAATTCCCTTCTTCTTACTCTTCTTCTTTGGTTTCTCTTGTTTTTCTTACTTTCAAGACGTTTTTCTCCTTCTCCCCTTTCTCTCTTCCTTTCTTTTTTTTTTATCAAAGTCCAGGCCCTCCTTTTTTCAAAATCTCCCTTAGTCCCTACTTTAAACCTCTCTTCTTTTTTTTCAATTTTCTTAAGATTTTTGTTTAATTCCCCACCAAGTATTTTTTCATCATTGCTATCTTCTTTCCAGCATATTTTTTGCCTCAAAAGTCTTTGTTTTTGTTCAAAAACGGAGCTGGAGTCAGTTGGTAGCTTTTGAGTAAATGCAGCAATAAATAGCATTTATTGCTGCATTGGACAGGTGTGATGAGGCGTCACCTCATCATGTCCAAGGTGTAGAGGCGATCGCCTCAACGAAGAGGCGATCGCCTCTTCACCCAAGAAACTTATGGGCCTCAGGCCCGAAAGGCCTGAGCCGAGCCTTGGACAATGTGGGCTTGGTGTTTCGGGTTGGGTTTGGAGGAATCAAGCTGGGTTTAAGTGTTCGGACCTATTCTAAGAAGATTCGGGACTTTCTTGCATCCGAAGTACGGACTTGTTCATCACCGGGCTTCGTTGCGAGCTCAAACAGAGGGTGTCTACAACTTGAAAGCTAAGAGAATTGTTCTTAGTATGTGGGTTTGAGTGTCAGCCTTGAGAAAACACTTGGGTTTGAGTGTGAGCAATGGGAAAATACTTAAGTAGCTTGGTTTAAGTTTGTAAGGGTTTGATCTACACCTTGAAGTAGATTGAGAGTGGATTGAAACTCTCAACTTGTAGTTGAGAAGAGGATGTAGGCTTGGAGGGCTGAATCTCTATAAATTTCTTGTGTTTTTTTCTTTCTCTATTTCTTCATTTTATTGTACTTTAATTCTGTTTTAGCTTGCTCTTTATGAAAAATAAAAAATTCTCCACCTAATTCAAAAAGCCAATTCACCCCTCTTGACATTTATGAAATTATATTATATATTAAAAAATCAAATATTGAAAATATATATACATCATTTATTTAATATAATAATATGAATGGTACAAAAAAACCACTTATATTTAAATAGTGGGTGTTACCGACAGATGCGCGTGACCCATACACTTGTTCCGCGTAGGGTGGATCATGACCCTTTCCCTTCGCGAGCCTCGTGTTTTGTCTCTACATAATTGGATAGGTGAACCATTAGTAACGAATTCAATTTGCCTCGATGAAAATATTTATTTATTTATTTATTTTGGGTGGAGGTAGATGAAATTTTTAAAGTTCATGTTGTTTCATTTTATCACCATCACCCACCTATATTTAGAATATATTCAGCTATAATTAATTCAATTTAATTTAAATAAATTTATAATAATATTAAATATTTTTAACAAATAATTTAATATTGCTATATACATCATAATTTAAATTTAAAATGTTATTTAAATAAAAATAACTCTTAACGGCTGATGTTAATAGTTATTAGTTCATCACCTATTTTTTAATGTGCATGTATAATGTCATATTTTTAAAATTCTAATATTGTATCTTCTAAATTTTAAATTTAATTTATCAAGAGAGGTTTTCTTTTTCACTAGCACGTAAAATAAGTGAAGTCAGGCCAAACTAAATCAAAATTAAAAATTAAAACGAATGAAATTTGATTTATTCATGATATTTAAACCGAATTGATTTAACTAACATTCATCATTCTTAATAAGAATGAAACTGTATAAAAATTAATTGTATATATTTTAAAGTTTAAATAAAAAACATAAAGTTAAAATTAAAAATCATTTTTTCTCAAAATATCTAATTAATTAACTACTTAATCAATCGATTTAAATTATTTTATATTAGATTTAAATAATTAATAAAAAATATATTAACTTATAGTTCATCTATTGGTCAAATTTAATATACTTTAATTAAGTTATGTTATTTATATTTTAAAAAAATAAATAACATATATATTATTTAGAGTTTATATATTGTGTAGCTTCAAGATGAATTAAAATATAATTTTTAAATATATTAAATTTATATGAAAATTAAAATTATTTATAAAAGTAATTATAAATAATATTCTCAAAATCATAAAGTATTAAACAAAAACATGAATGGAACAATTTATGATTTTTTTGTCATACAATCCACAAAAGAAAGAAAAAGATAATTAAGTAATAATTATAGAGATGTTGACATTGCGTGAAGGATGTAACAGGAGAGAATAAGGTTAGGACCCACTTGGGCAGGGGTAGTGTAGTGTTTTTGGCCGAAGGCAAACTAGTGACGGAGCTTTATTATTAGTTTTTTTCCAAATTACAGATATTTAGTGCGTTTGTTATGAGCACAATTTATAAAATTTAAATTTAAATTAATATATAACTTATTTCTAATTTTAATTTTATAAAATTATTTATAAATAAATCTAATTTTATTAAAAAAATTAAATCTATTTAAATTAAACGCACTATGTTAATAAAATTTTATTTGTAAAAAAAATTTATTTAAATAAAATAATAATTATTATTAAATATACATATGTATTTATATAAATGAAATTATAAATTTATATATTAATTTTTATTTAATTACAATAATTAATTTTTCAATGTATATCAATACTTAAAATTTGTTCGATGGTTATAATTATATAAAAATTAATTTAACAATTTTAATTCTCTATATATATATATATATATATTGAAGAAATATTTATAAAAAATTTATTTACAAATTAATGTTATTTAAAATTTATTTAAAAATAAAATAGATTTTTAATAAAATTAAATCAAATAATAAATTAGAGTTTAATAAATTTTAATTCAATTCAAATATAATTATATAAATATTAATTTTTTTAAAAAGCTAACATAATAACATAATATCAGAATTGGAATTTGAAAGGGTGACTTGCCGAAAACTAACTCTTGCAAACAAGTTGATGTATTATTGAATATTGATGGAGCTGCTTCCTGGTTTGTAGCTAGAGTATTAAAATTTTTAAGTGGGCCATTATATTAGTGGGACCCAATGTAATAAGAATAATAATAAAAAAAGAAAGTTCCCCACCACATGATAATGAGATGCTGACGAAGCAATGCGTTGTCCGCCATGCCAAATGAACATACATATGTACATATGTATTTTCCTCCTTTTTCTTTTTTTTTTTTTTTTATCACTTTCCTCCTTTTTCGATGATGCCAAGTTCTTCTGATGTGATAATAACAACAACAACTTTATAATAATAATAATAATAGTAGGATGGATTTGAGCATCTTTCTTTTTATAATCTTGAAAATCAATATGGTGCATGTGTCACTATTTGCACCGGAATTTAAATAAAAAATAAAAATAATTCTTTTTTTTTTTCTATAAATTTGTACAACTGTAAACTTTTTTTAATCAAAAAAGTAGAGGAAGATCAAACTTTTATATAGGTGTAATACATTGCAACCTTTTGTATTTAATATAGTTTATCAATTTAATATTTTAATTTATAATTTTATTATTTAAATATTTAAATTAGTCTAAAATGTATTAATGTAATAATATAATACATTTGTCACTTTTTATATTTATCACTATTTGTTAATTTGAGATCTCTACTTACAGTTTTTAGTCAGTCAAATACTTAATTTGTGGCACATACTGATTTACCATTTCATATCACGTGTGTTAACAGAAATTTTAAAATTACATTTCAAGTAAGTTTAAGTATTAAAATAATAAAACTGTAAATTAAGGTGTTAAACTGATAAAAAAAATAACAATAAACTCACAATGAGGTCCTTTCTTTATAGCCTAATAATTCTAGATATTGTAATATGAAGCTATGGGTTCGATTCTTCACTCCCCTAATTTCCCAATTGTTCAAAAAAAAACGTCACGATGAGGTGAGCTAAAAAAAAAATTTAAGTCATGAGTGCAAAAAATTTGAATGGTTTCAAATTGGCTCAAATTCAGCTTTATATATATATTTATTTATATATATATATAAAGTAAGATTTTTATGAATGTGTATTTTTAAAAAATATGCATTTTTATACATTTATATGTTTTAAAAATAACTTCTACATGTAAATAATTGCAAAAAACTTTTAAAAAATTATAATTTAAAATTGTATTTAATATTAACTTTGAAATATGTAACAAATTTGGATGAATTTAAAACTGATAATCAGTTGGATTATGATAATTATAATTTCATGTCGGTTGTAATAAGTTGCAAAATTTGATCTCCCAAATTCCTTACTCATTATTACCACAAAAAATGAAAAGATTTTGATTTTAATTTTATCTTACTATTCGAAAATAAAATAATTTTTAATCACAAATAACATTATTATGATTTGAATATGCATTTATTTTGAGCGTCATCGTTTAAATTTTTATTTTTATTATTAAAATAAAAATTTTTTGGATGTATATAAATTATTCTACAATTAGTTAAAATCAACTTGAATTTATTATTTGACGAGGAAGTCTTGCCATGGAAATGGAAATCTCATGAGTCAGAGTCATGCCGCCAGTGGGCTTTTTTTCTTTTTTTTTTTAGGAGAATACCGAATGCGAATGCGCAATGCAAAACCAGTTGGAGAAAATTATTGTGCGAACGTGGAAACAGTGCTTCCATTCCTTTTTTTTTTTTTTTAAATCCAAGACTTCATTTTCCTGTTACGTATACTATACAATCACTTTATTTATTTATAATTTATTTTAATTATGTTAATGAATTATTTTTATATATTTAATAAAATTTATTTTATAAAAATAAAATCACTCTATAATTTTCGTAATTTACATATTTGAAATATATATATATATATATATATATATATATAAATTAAATGCTGAGTTCTAAGTGATTAAGTCAAAAAATTTAACAAATGTCTATTTTATATTTGCGTATTTCTTCCAAAAACTAATGTGTCAAACCATTAAAAATCCTAATTTGTACTAAAAAAAATATTTATTATAGTTTTTTAGTATTATTTTTTTAATTATATCACTAATATACATATTCCACTACTACTTAAATTCTAAAAGTTTTTTATATAATACGTATTTTTTATTATAAATCACTCAATCATTTATTTCTAAACGATTATAAATTGTATTTTTAAATTTTTTTTTACTAAAATATTCTTATATATACTTCAATTTTTTTTAATAATTCTCAAAACAAATTTTATTACATTTAAAAATAATGGCAATAACAATTAAAGAAAATAAAATTAATATAATATATTGTATTTTTAATTTATTTAGTTACCTTTTCCTTTTTATAAAAATTCTTATTTTAAAATACATATATTTTTTTTATATATAAAACACTAATTATATTACATCTAAAACACTACTCTTCTTTTTCATTAGGAATTATGTTTTTTATTCTAATTAAAACATCCACCTTTATTCTGTTAGAAACACATTTTTCTTTTTATTTAACGTAAGTAAAAATGTGTAACTTATCAATTATTTTCTATTTTTTTTCTTTTATTGATTCAATTATTATTACTACTATACATATTAAAAATATATATATATATGTACTTTTTATAAAAAATTATTAATAAAATTATCATAATAACTTTTTAAACTCACTTTTATATTTAATTGATTTGTAGTTTTTAATTTATTAAAATTACTTAATAATTATATCAAAATATGTATATCTAAAGTCCGCCCGTTGTCAATTAGTTATACATAATTTTGAGATTTAGCTTTCTCTAAAATCACATTTTAATATATATATATATAGGGCTAGCCATAGACCGAATCGGGCCTATAACAGGATGGAAACTAGTACCGTTAAAACTAAAACGGGAACCAATTAAATTTGAAATGAATTTTGGATCAGTCCAAAATTAGAAAAAACCAGTTCAGAGTCGATTAATCTCCTTAGAACTGAAACCGTCGGTTCTGATTCTAAATTGAAAAATTTTTAAAAAAAATTAAAATTGTCAAACCAGTTAGCCGAACTGAAACTATATCTTATGATAATATTTTTTTTTAAAAAAAATAATTAATAGACCAACATTGGGTGTTTGGTGTTGTGGGTGCGAGTCAATTAAAAGGAGGAATTTGCACCCCACTAACTTAATTGAAGACTTTTAGTCATCAGTGATGTATTTTTGAAGCAAGAAGAAGAAGAAGAAAAAGAAGGAAAAAAAAAAAAAGTGTATGCCCATTATACTGTTTCAAATATGGATGAATGCATTATTATGCAGATGCCGGCTTATTTTTTTTGCCTCTTTAAAAAAAAAAAAGAAAAATTCTCTAAGTCAATAAGTGTATATTTTATGCTTTGAAATATATAATTTTACTTTGCCTCTTCCTCTCCATTTATCCACTTGGTTTTCTTCTTTGGACAAAACAATGGGCTAATCTTTTGAAACGTCGCTGTTCTTGATAGCTAAAATGCATCTCAACTTGTTCCAAAAAAAAATAAAAAAAAATGCATCTCAATAACGCATACGGCATCCCCTGGTGGAGAAAAATTCAACAAAAGTTCTAAAAAAAAATTAAACTCTTAATCTATTAATACCTTATAAAATTCAATTGGCATCCCCTGGTGGAGAAAAATTCAACATAAGTTCTAAAAAGAAAAATTAAACTCTTATCCTATTAATACCATATAAAATTCAATTATCCAACCTGTGTTACTTCTACAATTGGTATAAAAAGAAGAAAATTTCTAAAAAAATTGAATATTTTATGCAAATCAAAGTTATTCAGTTTGTATTATTTTTTATTTTTTATTTTTTGGTAAAGTAGGAGATCATATAATTTTAGTATTGATGGACTGTACAACAAATAACAGCCCTTCCATTTTAAATTGACGAATGTAGAAATCGAACCCTGCACCATTAACAATATTTTGGGCGCATAATTTTCAAATTAATTTAATAATTTTATTTGTTTATTTCTAAAATGTTAAATATAATATTTATTGAATGTTTTATATACATGTTTAGATGGTATATGTGTTATTTTTATAATAACATAATATCTAAATTTAGTGGTATAATATTTTTAAAGACATAAAAGTTCAAAAATTCAATTTTTAGCTTTTTTTTAATAAAAAAAATATAAACTTTTTAAATTGAATATATGTGATTATAAGTATACATATGAATGGACACATCTTATTGAAATTATCGTAATTTTAATTTTATTAAATATTATATTTATCAAACATTTGAAACGATTGAAAGCCTCAGATTACTAACTTCCAACTACTAGTACATATCTAATTACACGGCTTTTTCTGATAATTGAAGTCATTCCATTTGAATAGCATATCTAATTAGACGGCTTTTTCTGATACTTCAAGTCATTCCGTTTGAATAGCATAGTTTTGAATTTTTCTTTTGCCTTTCGTAGCCGTCAAATTAATTCAATTAAATAGACCTATAAAAGAATTAAAGTTCTCTCATCAACAGGAATAAAATTCTCTCAGCATCTATAAAAAAAATAAAATTGTCTCAATATTTATTTTTTCCATATATAAAATTTTATTTAAAAAATTTAAATTTCTTACTACTTAAACTAATAAATATTAATTTATAATGTTAAAATTTTTAAATATAGAAGAAAATAATAATTGCCAAGACTTGTTCAATAAAACTTTTTTGAAAGACTTGTTTAATAAAACTTGTTCAAAAAGATCTTTCAAAAAAAAAAAAACTTGTTCAAAAAGAAAGACTTGTTGATAAAGGACCGTTACGTAGCCGAAATGATCATATATTTTTGATAAATTTTATTTTTAGATTCTTAAATTTTTAAATTTTATTACATTAAATCTTTAAACTTTAATTGTATTATACTAAGCCTTTGTACTTTTTTTTTTTTCGAACAACCATTGATCTATTAAGTCACAAAGACAGAAAAGAAAAAACACAGAAATAAAAATATATAATTTCAAAGAGACTAAGATCAGTAGCACTGACACAGAAGGATGAAAGCTAGAAGGTTGATAGTCATAAGATTTACCCTTACATAAACAACATGGGTAAGAGTAATTTTCTTAACTAACAACAAAGAAACAGACCCTAAAACATCAAGTTAGACCACATTTTCATAAGAAGATTGAAACCAGAAACAGAGCACAAGTTCATCATCAAGCTATACCAGAAACAGACCAACAACTCCTTGGCTTGAGAAGGCAGCTCCTCTTCCATTTCTTCTGGCGCAAATTCCTTGCTTTGGACAGTTGCTTCATATGAGGTTGAACAAATCATCAAGCTTGAGAATGAAAAATTTAGCGGTTTGACTTGTGATTTAAAGTTTAGGGATGAAAAACTTTTAAAAGGTCCTTAATGTGGCAATTATAAAATTATGAGGGCTCAGTACAACAAAACTAAAATTTAAAGGCAGGATACAATAAAATATGAAAGTTTAAGGGTTTGAAAATGAGTTTTAGCTATATTTATCAACGACTTAGTATTGTAGCTATTTTTGGCTCTTGTTATGATACAAACGTTTGTATCTATATAAATAAAATTTGAACCGTTGGATTTATTTTTATTTAATTACAATCATTGATTATTTTTGTGTATCAATACCTATAAAATGCATCAATGGTTAAAATTAAATTAATAGTAATCTAATGGTTCAAAATTCATTTGTATAGATACAAATGTTTGTATTGTAGAATTACTCGCTATTTTTTTAATTATAGGGATAATTGCAATTACCTATATTTATCAACCACTTAGTCAGGGGCGGAACTACATGTAGTGGTGAGGGGGTTATGGCCCCCCAAAATTTTTTTGAATTACAAAATTACCTCTAAAGTTTATAGATAAATTATCAAATAATAAAATTGGCTCCCCCAAATATTTTTATACTTTTTTATTGTAGCCCTTTATTTCTATGAAAAATTCATTTTGTTTTGGTGTAATGTAATTCCCCGCCCCCCCCAAAAAAAACTAATTCTAGTTCCGCCCCTGCACTTAGTCTTGTAGTTATGTTAGATCATAATTACTATTGCATTTCTGTTTTAAAAAATTATTAAAAATCCCTCGGTTTTAGATTCGTTAAACAAATTTTTCCCTCAATTAAAAAGTGTAAGAATATTCTTAGAATATACTATTAGTCATAGGTTAAAATGTCAATAATTTTAAAATTTAAAAAATATCCTTAAAATTTTTAAATTTAGACTTAATTTAATTAAAATTAAAATTTACAAATATCCTTCAAAATAAAATGCAAATACTTATACATTTTAATAACCGGCCTCCATTTACATTGGAGCAACTACTAATTAATTTGTTGGAATTGTAATTTTTAATTTAATTAAAGAATGATATGAAATTACTATTATTTTCTATATTATAACATTGTAAAAGAAGTGCCTGATTTAAAAAAATAAATTTAACATGGTATAATATTATAAATGTAATCAAATATTGACAATAAATATGTATTTTTATTTTATTTAATTTTTTAATGAAAATATTTTGTTAAAATTATAATTTTTAATTTCATTTGATTTAATTTAATTAAATCATGGATTAAATTTTTAATTACTTTTAACTATTATAATAGTGTATAAAAGGTAAATAAATGTTTTTCAAAAAAATTAAAAAGAAATTAATTAAGTATTGTGGAATACTATAGATTTAATAAAATGAGAGTAAATATATTTTTTATTTAATTTTTCAAAAAAAGAAACGTTTTTGTTGAAGTTATAAATTTTAATATAATTTGATTTAATTTAATTACAGTTTATTTTTTATTATTTTTAATATTATAGTAGTATAAAATAAAAAAGTAAATGATTTTTTTTAAAGAATAATTTAATTAAATATGATATATTATTATATATTCAATTAGATATTATGGGTAAATATGTCTTTTATATCATTTAACTCTTCTTTTTATGGGAAGGATAAAATTTTTGAGAAATTTAAAATTGAGGGGGATTTTTCATAATTTTTTAAAATAGAAAGAAAAGAATGAATAGTAATTATGATCTAACTTATCCTTAATTATAGATAATTCATGATTTGAGAATATATAATTAATTATATAATAAAATTCAATTACTTGCAACACTTGGATTTTGATTATAATTATGGGATTCCAATTAATGGTTACATACATACACACATCTTTCCCATCAAATCAAAATGGGTGTATAATCAAATCTTCCATTTTGAAAGGGAAATTCTGCACTCCACCCAACCACTTCTAGCCTACTGCTATGATTATGATTATGATACTCCTTTTTGCTTAGAATAGATATTAAATGACATATTTCAATGGTGGCTAGTAGATTAGTTGTATCCATTAATTTTAGTATATGAATCTAGAACCAAAACCTAGCTGTACCAGGCAATAATTCTATGAGCATCTCTTTCCACTCCATTGGTGGACATGCTTACATATAATATATCCTCCATTATTATTATTATTATTATTCTTAAAGACTCAAATGATATAAATATCGTGGATTATACAATAAAAAATAATTTTTTTATTTTAATTTAAATAAAATAAACTATATTTTAAATTCTACAATTTATAATATTTTAAAAAAAATTATTAGACCATTTCTTTACTTTATTGATATTATTATTATTATATACATAAAATATGCCATGGTCACTTTGGTCAAAACTCAAAATAAGGTTGTCCAACTATATTTGCAATTTTCTTCTTTTTTTTTTTTTTTAATGAATTGGAACCTTGTTTACATATGTTTATCATTGGTTTAGTGGGTAACAATAGCTTTTCCAGAGAATGGTGGAACATGGTCTCCAAGCTCCTTAGGAGAATCAATCAAAGCTAAAGCTAATATTTCTATTTTATAAAAGATATGGTGTAATAAAACAAGAGGACCAATTCTATATATATATATATATATGGTAAATTCTTACCTACACTGGGTGTATTACATCCAATGGTGAGATTTATAACAAAGAGACATGTGTCTCATTTTCAATGATCAAGTGTAAATCACTTGGTTGATATGTCACAAATCCTACTAAAATGATGGCCAAAAAGTAAGGTTAGAAAATTAATTTTTCAATTAAAATATTAATTAAAAACGATGAGGATATATATTTAAATAAACTTTAACTTATTAAATTTAGACTAACAATCTTAAATTACTTTTCTTTAACAATATTTAAAAGAAATTAAAAAAATATATATTTCAACAGCAATTCCAAACATTACTTTACCTAATTGCGTAATTTACCACCATGAAACCTGGTGATGTTAAAAAAAAAAAAAAAAAAAAGGATGGCCTACAATATTCAAGGAACGCAATTATAGTTGGATATTTCAATCAAAGAAATGAAAAATATCATATAATAAGCTCTTGGCAACCACATTTTTTTCTTTATAAATTGAATGTACATAGATAGTTGATGAAGTCAAGTTATTAGAAAATTCCATCACATGAAAATGATATAAAAATACTATAGAGTTCCCAATTGATGAAGGTTTTATAAATGAAAAAGAAATAAGAGAAATTGATAGATAGGTATATAGATTTCCAACTAATTACATAAAGTGTGGGGAGAATGGTCCAAATCCAATTACATGCAAATTCAATCAAAATCGATGATAATACCATTAAATAGAGGTGAGAACATTTTACTCTTGAAATTTCAGACTCGTTTTATAGTGGCTCACAAAATAAATTTATAAAATACTAAATCTTAATAGTTAATAATTAACTGTTCTCATCCCGTTTCAATGATTATGAATTTTATATTTATAAATTGAATGTACATAGATAGTTGATGAAGTCAAGTTATTAGAAAATTCCATCACATGAAAATGATATACAAATACTGTAGAGTTCCCAATTGATGAAGGTTTTATAAATGAAAAAGAAATTAAGAGAAATTGATAGACAGGTATATAGATTTCCAACTAATTACATAAAGTGTGGGGAGAATGGTCCAAATCCAATTACATGCAAACAATCAAAATCGATGATAATACCATTAAATAGAGGTGAGAGCATTTTGCTCTTGAAATTTCAGACTCGTTTTATAGTGGCTCACAAAATAAATTTATAAAATACTAAATTTTAATAGTTAATAATTAACTATTCTCATCCCGTTTCAATGATTATGAATTTTATATTGCACGTAAAAAAAATTAAATAGAGGCAAAAATATTTGTTGTTTTAAAAGGGATTTTAGAATTCTATAGCCACAAAAACAAAGTGAAAAGAACCAAAGTAAGTCATTTAAGGAGGGATGTTTTTTTTTTTTTTTTGAATGATCCTTATAAACACAGCCTGGCTAGGATGAATTGAACTCAGATGATAGCTATTTGTTTCTGCTTTTCTATAACATCACATTTTTCTATTTTATTGGCTTTTTTTTTTTTTTTTTTTTTTGCCATCCCATAATTATTCAAAAAAAAAAAAATCCCACATGGATACATGCCTCTTCTGCCACTATTACTGGTCTTTCTATCTTTCTTTCTTTCTTGCAAAATAGGTTTCTTTCTAATCACATCATGTTCCTTGATTCAACTTTCATTTCTTTATTTATTTTTTTTTAAAAAAAATTTGGTCTAAATTAGTGATATTTAAAATTTATTGAACTCTAATTAATCCGGTTTGATTCAGACATGATTATAAGGGCAGAAAAAAATCTTCCAATAATTAATTTAACGTGATTACATATATTAGAACTCGAACATAAAACTTAAGCGAAAACGACTCTCTACTAACTGATAATAATATCTAAATTATATAGTACTGGTTTGCTGATAATAATTTCATTATAAAGAAAAAGAACTATTATTTTTCAATTTACAGTTAAGAAAAGAGCTATAGTATTCATATTACAAATTTCACAATAGTAATACATAAGTAGATTTACAAATAGAAAAGTGAAAATTAGCGGAGAGTTAAAATTTTTTCCATAGAAGTCGAGGCTTCCCTTTTCTTTTTTTTTAATAAAAAATTTAGGTAATTATATTTTTGGCCTTTTACAATTTTTGAAGGAGAACTTGATCCTGGATCTCTCAACATGTCCATAAGAGTTCTCACCGTTAAGACGAAGTAACAAGAGCTTGTAAGTATTTTTTAACCTTCTTGTTTATATGAATATATATTTCAAGTAGTAATATTGTAATTTTTATTGTTAAAAAATTTTATATTCATTTATTAGAAAGAGGAACCTTTAAAAATTTGAAATTTTTTTATATTAAGGGAAAAAGATATATTTTTACCCTTAAAGTTTATGCTGAGAAGCGGATTGGCCCTAAAATATTTTTTGGGTTCAATTACACATAAAAATTCAAAAGAAAAAATATTTTTCACTCCTTGTGATAAACATTAAGGGCAAAAATGTGTCTTTTCCTTTATATTAAAATATATATATTTACACAAAGTCAAATATCAGATAGAATAAAAATTATTGGTCATGAGTAACATTAACCTAAGAGATTATTTTAGGGAAAAAAATTGAAAGAAAAGAGTGGGAGATTGAGATTGAGATTGAGTTCGATCATGTAATAATTTCCTCCACTTATTTGATATTAAAAACACTTTGCTCTCTCTACTTTTATGGTGATGTGAAATAACATTTCGTTTCCATTGAAAATGAGGTACAACTGCCAAAGGATCTAGTTGAAAGGGCAGATAGAAATGGGAGGCAAAAGCAAAGGCAAATTGATGATGAATAGTGCACTCATTCTCTAATTGCTGATGAATTGCTTATGTGTAAATTGATGGGACACTCTGATATGATGAGGTGTGGGAACCCTTATTGCTTTTCTAAGATTTGGTTGTCACTCATGTCTACGGGTCTATCCCTCCTTATGTTCTATGTTCAACATTAACATTTGGGTTTTAGCATGTGTTTTTACTACCTTTGGCGCAACCGCACTACCCCAGTTTCCTTTTTTCCTACCAATAGCATGCCTTTGCTTTTCACATGCATCCGGGGAGGGCTAGGTTCTACTCATCAGTCCACCATGGGCTTGGGCTGCTTCTTTCTAAGACAAAGTTCGGCTTATGAAAACTATTGTCTGATTGATGCGTTGATACAAGCATGCATGTTTTATTTTAATAGAGGCCCAAGCTATGCTTCTTTCCCAAGCTATAGAAAAATGAGTGCACAAGTCTATGCTTCTTTCACTTAGGATAGACTCCCTGTAGAAAAATGAGTGCACTATAGATGAAGTAAACCACCGGCAATGACAGTCCTCAAATTAAAAACGAGGGCAAGACAAACTTCACAGGAAATGCCAGATAACAAGTTTTTTTTTTTTATTTTTTTTTTTGAGAAAAAGGAATTCATTGCATAGAGCTCTCTTGAGCTAAAACAGGAACAAGATAAGCAGGATGACAATTCCACTCTTGAGATCCACCAACACTAATAGCAGCTTGAGCACAAGCATGAGCTGCAAAATTAGCTGAACAATAAACAAAGTGAATAACCAAATGATTAAATTGCTTTAACAAGACACAGCATTCATCAATAAGAACACCAAAAGGAGATCTGATATCTGGATTTTGAATGGCCTGAACAACTTGTAGACAATCTGTTTCCAAAATACAATGATCAAGCTTGAGTGTCTTCAACCAGCTTAAAGCCTCTCCTTGACCCCGACAGCCTCAGCTTCCTTAGGAGAATGGCAAACAGGGATAGCTTGAATCTTAGATTTCACAAATTTCCCATTAGAGTCTCTCAGAACATAACCAAGACCAGCGGCATGAGAATGGGAAGAAACAGCTGCATCGACATTAATCTTCAAAAATCCTTCTGGCAGTCGTGACCAGAACAAATCACCTTCAATCTGCGATGTAGTCCCAGAATCCAACCTCAACACTGACCTTTGGATGCGTTGCCAACCAAATAAAGACTGACCCGGCATATTAAGAATTTTAGAAGCAGAGAAAGAACCTTTCCATACCTTCCGATTCCTATTCAGCCAAAGACTATAACAGATTGACACAAAATTCTCAACATCATCATGCGATAATTGAGAAAAAATGCTAAGAAGAGAGTCACTCACAGATGAGAGCGAAACAGAGCCAAAGTGAAGCTTTGCCAATGCCCAACAGTCCACAGCAATAGGACGTGAAAAAAGAATATGAGAGAGAGTTTCAGAACCTGAATTACAAACTGGACAGATATCATGGACATGAACATGCTTAGCATTTAACATAGCTCGCGTTGGGAGGCAATTCAATACACATCTCTATAAGAAATTCCGAATTTTAGCAGGGACTCGGAGTTTCCATATCTGATACCAAATGGGATGAAATGACGAACTACATTGCCCTGCAAGAAGCCAGTAGCAACTCTTGACTGTGAAGTTATTTGAAGAATGGAGCCAATACCAACTGTCTTGAATATCTCTACTACTGAGAGGAATACGCAGACTAGAATGAGCTTCATTAGCTTTAAATAAATCGATAACCACATCTCGATCCCAACTTTGGCTATCCAGTTTAAACAAAGAACTGACAGTCCGCCATATAACATGTTTTATTCAACTGAGGTTGCGATTCAAACATGGAAACAGTTCGTGAATGAACAATGCTATACCACATCACCAGAGCAGCCTCATAGGATTCAAACTGGTCAGCACCCCACAGTTTTAGTAACATGCATTTGCAGGGTATCGCAGCGGTCAGAAATTGCCGGCTAAGAGTTGCCTCGCATGAGACATGGCGCATAATATCATCTCCTAGGAGCGAAACAGAGCAAAGCACAATAGAAGAAAGGGCTGAATGACCAACCATGCAGCATATAATGAACATTGGCAGCCCCACAGAGCCACCTGGAACCCTCAAAAACATGTTTTGGCACTAATTTTATAAGATGAGGACTTGTCAATCAACCGGTTGAACAAGTGAATATAGATTCAAACAACAAATGAACTTTTGGATGGTCAAAATGGACAAGAGAACACAAAAGGGCACCAAAGTACTTTGTAGCACTAAATATTCTCGAAAAAATTCATCTGGATACGGAATAATGTTAAAAACTTAAATAAGAAAAACTCTATAAAACAAACTTCCTAACAAAACCATTAGTCACTATCTCTGGACATAAGCTCACTCTTCATCTTCTTCATCCCCATCACCAGCATTCTTCTTACTAGCAGCCCTCTGATTCTTTCTCTTCACTCTGCCAGGGCGTCCACCACCGAAGGGACTTGTAAGTGAGAAATCAATGTGCTTTTGTGAGTCGACCCTCACCATGAAAGAGGGAATGTTGACCACTTGTCTCCCAACCCTAACAGTCCAAAACAAATATAGATAAAAACGCAACAAAATTGAGCAAGCCAAGAGCAGCATAAAAAAGTGAGCAAAAGATGAAGGAAAAAACTAATTTTCATGCAAAGGCTGCAGTTGAGTGATGAGTATGGCTTAAGCTGCTCTAATAATAAGATGCAACTAGTGAATGCTGAAAAGCAATTTGACAGCTGAAGGAAATGCCAACAATATTTTCTTTTTCCATATGTTCGAAGAGCAAAGATAATAAGACCAAAATGTAAAACATCACTGTAAATTAGATTGGCAATCAATTATATCAAAATGGACCCAAGAGAACTTAAGTTAGAGACAGATCAGCCAAACAGAAATTTTAATTACCAAAAATGAAAATATTTGAATTGAATCCACATCCACATACTTCACCAAAACTTTACCAAACCTGGTTGGTATTTACTTCACTGATGGTGATTATTAACAACCAAAAGAAAAATCAGCAATCAAGATCTTGGACAGAACCAATATTACAACTTATAAAGACATAAAGCACAAACAGCTACAGAAAAAAGGTTTTGGTGAGCCTTGAAATACATCAATAAAAGAGCTTCATGAACTTCTTGCGAACCTCAAAAATCCATTGAATCCAGCAATTGAAATACAACCTAACTGACTATGATTGCCCTCTAATTCTTTGCAACAACCTTCTTATGCATCGAGACACAGCCCAATTAACAACTAAGCCCTTGTTTGGTTTAATTCCATAATTCATTTCATTTGGAAATGAATTCCAAATGAAATTCATTTGCAAATGAATTTTTATTAATGAAGTAAGTTTGATTTAAATGAATAATTTATAAAATTCATTTGAAATGAATTCCATATTTTGTTATATTGTGTTTGGTATAAATCTTGAATTTACGTTTTTGTCAAATATACCCTTTTAAATATAAATATGCTTTTGAAAATAAAAATAAGGAGGGGTGTTTTAGTCATTTAAAAGTATAGACTTAAAATTTGCGGAATTCATTTGGAAATTCTAACCATTTTGATCATTTGGAAATTCTAACCATTTTGATAGAATTTGGTTTAATTATAATCAATTCCACAAATTTAAAAATTTGGAATTGCAAATGAATTCCATACAAAATTCATTTAAACCAAACATATATCATTTGGATTTGCAAATGAATTCCATAAAAATTTATGGAATTCATTCATACCAAATACACTCTAACTGAAAATATAGTCAAACTATTAACAATAAACTTATTATCAACATGATCATAAAGCACCTCACCAGACTCAAAATAGCTTAAGACAGACTAATTTCTATATCAAAAGGGCTCCACAGAATTTCATAACCAATGGCAGTAAACCTTCACTGCTTCTCCCGTCCTTTTTCTTATAATGAAAGGAGAGACAATAGTAACAAAAAACAACAGCAACCCAGCACATTTTTATGTTTTATTTGCGTGTCACATATGCATATATGTGGTGCAAGCATAAAATATAAATGATGAAAAATCAAGCAACAAATAGAAAGTTATACCTAATGTGCCTCTGCCTGATGAGCACTCTAGCATGGTGAATGGACTTAGCCATTCCAGACTTGAACACAAGTGTTTGAAGACGGCGCTCAAGGAAGTTCTCCACAGTCAAGGCCAAAACATAATCAAGTTTATTTTGGCTCTCATCCAAAAGACCATACCTATTCATTCTCCTCAAAAGAGCTTCGCCTTCAAAAATACGACGTGGGTTCTTCTCATCAAGGGTGAGAAGCATTCTTGCAGCATTACGAATGCGGCTCAGTGCATACTGAACCCTCCAAAGCTCTCTTTTACAACGGAGTCCATACTCTCCAACAAGCTTTAGCTCAGCATCTAAACGCTCCTTCTCATAAGGACGTCTTGGTTTCTTAAAAGTCTTCCCATCTACATAAAAACATAAACTTTATTTAATTTTTTGTAATTAAATTAAATATTAAGACACCCAGAAACTACATTTTCTTGTTTTTTTTTTTTTTCCTTCTTCTTGGTGTAAAGATTTAAACGCCTACTGGGTTTTGCAAGAAAATACGGAAAACTGAAAATTATGACCATTTTAGTGAAAAAATGACAAATCAAATGCATAAATGCTAGTGCAGATCAAGAAATGAAAATAAAAAAAGAGTAGCTGAACTCACAGTTCCGGTAAAAAGAAACATGCACCATGCTTGTTAGCTACCTGTTGTGTAAATCCTCTCCGATCCGATCCGATCCTACTGTGGAGGTGATCGATGCATACGATCAACTAAAAAATGGAGAAGATGAAGGAAGGGAAGAGGGCGATTTAGAGCTCAACGAACCTTATATAGGTCGCTTTTTTAAGTAAAAAAAAAAATTATCGGTATAAAACCCTAGCCCTACTTGGGTTCAGAAATTGATAAAACATCAGCCCATTTAGTTTAGAGCCCAGACTAACTCTACGCAATTCTTATACCACGGAGCAAATGATAACATATCGGAGTCTTGAACGTATTTTGAAGTACCCTCTTTATAAGGTTTGCATCAAGCTCTGTTTCCTATAGCAGCATATCAGCACTGGGAGGATTGCGGTGAAACATAAATTCACATTCGCCATCAGCTCTTAGTGTCACAAATGCTAAAGCAGTCCTTGTGCGAGACTTTCCACCACCACCAACAAAAGAATTTCTCCTCTTTTTCTTCTTCTCATTAATATTATGGTGATTTCTCTGGAAGTTTGATGGTGCAAATATGCATCATTTTTATTCATTAAAAAATTATTTAATTTTTTATTTTTTAATTATAATAAATAAACTTTTAATTGTTTTTTTTATTTTAACTTTAGATTCACTAGTTTGTGCTTATATGTTCATTAATTGTAACGTAGAAATTCATTTGTTATTAATTGAAGACTTATCATAATTTTAATATATTATTTGTGAAATTCATTTATTTAATTTTTCTATTTAATGAATCTACATGTTTTATCTTATGAACTTGCATTATTTAAGTAATGAACTTACAATAGTTAACTAAATTGAAAATACAAGTAAAACTCTATTTATTACAATTAAAAAATTAAATAATTTTTTAATGAATAAAAATTTTATTTTGACTAAAATTATGAGTAAAAAATTAAATTCAATCATTGTAATTAATAAAATAAAAAGAAAAAAAAATAATTTTTTGATAAATAAAAAATACTTTTTAATTTTTTAATGAGATTGAAAGTGAACATACAGATGAATGTGAATGAACCTGCAGGTGAAAGTCAATGAACATGTAGGTGAAAACCTGCAAGATCATCGATCTTCACCAACAGTTTCATTGAACCTGCAGGTGAAGGTTAATGAACATGCATTATTTAAATAATAATTTTACACATTTTTATCCTATGAACATATATTATTTAAGTAAGGAACCTATATTATTTAAATAAAAATAATAATTACAAGTAAAAGTTTATTTACTATAATTAAAAATAAAAAATTAAATAATTTTTAATAAATAAAAATTTTATTTTGACTAAAATCATAAATAAAAAATTACATTCAACCATTGTAATTAATAAAATAAAAAATAATAATTTTTTGACAAATAAAAAATACTTTCTTCATTTTTATTAACTTTTTAAAAAATAATTAGTATGAAAAATAAAAATAAAAATATATTTTCCAAACTGATCGAGTATTTACCTTCACAATATCATGGTATTGTCTTGCTATTGTGTGGAAATGAGGATCTACGCCTTGATATTCATGTAGCCCTGTGACCAAGCAAGAGAGTAGCATCCAAAATTGAGTTTGTAAATAGTACAAAAATAGAACTATATATAACTATGCATGCAACATAATTGTGACATAAAACGTTCAAAACATATGTGCATTTTCCCACATGTAATGGATACTCGTCCATATTGCTATATGGATAGGGGTCCAAATTATATAATATAATTTGTAAACTCCACGCTTATACATATCTATTATCTTCAAATCATATATATGTAATACCCTGAATTTTCATTTTAAATTTATTAAATTAAATCGAGAGATTTGCAGTGTTAATAAAGTTTTGTTATTCTAATTATTATTATTTAGTGAAAATTACTTTTGAATATTTATGTTAAATATTATTTTAATATTTCAATGATATTAGTTAGTGTATTTTAAATACACTTTTATTATTTGATTTTTTTTTTTTTTTTTGATTCGGGGATTGGGGCATCCACGGGGTTTGAGCCGCCGTGGGGGTTCGCCTTTTGGTGGGCGTTCACCACCCAGGCACTTAGGCCTGGGCATTTGATGTTTTATGTATATAATATATATTTATATATATATACATTTAGATGTGTGTGTGTATAATACATATATATACACTTTATGATTGTGTGGTGGGAATTTAAAGTTACTATTATTATTATTTTATTATTATTATTAAAAAAATATATATATACAAAAGCATCCCATTTCTTCTCTCTCCCTGAAAATCTTCTTTTTCTTTTCCTTTTTCTTCTTCTTCTTCTTCTTCTTCTATGTTGTCCGCCATTGCTGCCGCCTAGAGTTCGTCGGATTGCTCTCCTCCACGCCGTCCACCTCCAGTCAGCTGCTGCCTCTTCTCTTCCCTTCCCTCCGGCCAACGACAGCTTCTCTTCTCCCCTGTCTCTTCTCTTGCCGGATTCCACCATTCAAGGCCGACGAGGTTCCGGTGAAGCTTCGGCCTTGTTCTTGAGCTCGAATTGAAGCTCATCACTTGAGCATCAACAATCTTGAGTCAATTTTAGGTAATGTCTTCTCTAATTCTTCAATTTTGAGATTCTAATTCTAGGTCTAAATTGGAGATTTTTGTGATTTATGAATAATTAGTTAAGTTTAAGTTAAATTGATTTTAGATTAGTGATTAGGAGGTTAAATACTATGTTTATGCATAATTTTTATAATTTTTCTGCATTTATTTTAATTATTTATGTTAAATTGTGAAACTTTGTTTTTGTGTTTATTGGTGTAAATTGATTTTAATTTAATGTTAATTAGCTTATTTGATAGCTAATTTAATTGTTATTTATTTTCTAAGTTAGTTTAAATTTTTAGAAATTATTTGTGAAATTATTGAATTTTTAAAGTATATATATATGTTGAGTTTAATGGATTTTTGATAAATTTTAGTTAAAAATATTATGTATATTGTTAATTTTAATTAATAGAAGTATAAATTTATTTTTATTAACTAAGTTAGTATTTAAGTATATTTAATGAATTTTAATTTAATTTCCAGAAAAAATATATATATAAATATATATATATATATATTGTAGTATTTGATTAAGTGGGTGAATAAATGATTTTATGTAAGTTTAATGTTAGTTATTATTATTCAAAGAATATTTAACTATATGTAGTGTTAAAATAATTTTTAGAAATTTATTTCCTATTTATAGGTAATTATTGGAATTTACTATATAGTATATAAATATTGAATTTAAATAGTGTTTTAAGTTTAATTTGATTTGTGATTATTTTTATGTTATATTGAGATTAATTAGTATTTTTAAGTTTAATTTAGTTATTGGTTATTTTTATGTTATTTTGACTAATTTGAGTAATTATTTGTGTATATTGTGAAATTATATTATTAAATAGGATTTTAAGTTTATTGAGAATATTTTAATTAT
>CATIWK010149978.1:0-12492 GCA_949634005.1 Mallotus japonicus | reverse complement strand
CCTTTAAAACCACCCACGTACTACCCCTTTTTTTTTTTTTTAATAATAATAATAATAATAATAATCACTAAACCAATTTAAGCCCCTTTTATTTTTGCCATTAACCAATTAATCCCTTAACTTTCTAATTAATTTTTGTTTATGGACTTAATTATAAACATTGAAATTAATACCACATATATCTCATGCATCTCATGTCTATATGATATGCATATTATGTAATTAAATGCAAATGCATTAGGTGGGCGTTACATTTATCAAACACAAAAATTAACTAATTAAACAAAATCATAAAAACCCCCAAAAACCTAGAACTAAAAGTCCAGAATTTAAAGAAAGGAAAGAGGATTACCTAAAATGGATTAAAGACTACAAATGCTTAGGATTTAAACTTCAGATCGAGCCTAAAATCAAGGCCTGAACCTGCAGAAAACTGTTCCGATCAAGAGAGAAGAAAGCTGCCAGCAAAAGGGAAAACACACAGAAGTGGACTGCTGCTTCTTCTAGCCGGAGAGATGGTTGCCTGGCGTGTCTCAGATGGCGAGGAAAGCTTCTACTGTCACCTGGTGATGGTTGTTACAGCTTACACCGAAGGTAGAGGAGGAAGACAAGGAAAAGAAGCTGTGCGAAGGAGAGAAGATGGCCTGCTGTTCGTGGAAAGAAGACGACGAGCTGTTGACGTCTGGTGGTCGGCTGACGGTGGCGCACGGTGGTTGGGAAGGGCAGCACAAAAGGATAGTAACTAGCTGGATGTCTTAAGCGGAAGAGGGAAGAAAAGAGCCTGGGAAAAGAAGGAAGTAACAGGGGAAAAATGGCTTGCTCGAAAATTGATATACTTTGTCTTAAAAATTTATTTTTTTTTTAAAACTACTCTCTACTTTGACTTTTCAAAACTCAAAAATAATAATAATAATAATGATAATAATAATAATAGTAATAATAAAGCTTAATATAATCCCCACACACAATGCAAATGCATATATATATTTATATTCATATACATATATGTACTTCGCATATATATTTAAATATAAATAAATAAATACTTAGTGTAAAACAAGATAAGGTATGCATAAGATACCCTAACTAGAACTTAAAATACTAATTAATTTAACTTAATCAAATTAAATTATTTCACTAAATAATAATCTTAAAATAAATTAAATATTATTAACACTGAAAATCCTATAATTACTTAAATAAATCAAAAACGAAGATTCAAGGTATTACATAGCCTATGTCCATGGATACAAATCCAATGTTATATTTTATTTATTATTTTGTGTGTTTAACAATATACATACTAGGTGTATTTATAGTTAAACAATAAAGATAATATAGGAAAATTCTAATTACTTTCTTATTATATTATAATAATACAATATGGGAAGTTACTATAATATATATAGGAATACTTTCTTACAAGGAGGAAGAAAGAAATGTTTATATATATATATATATATATATAATGGAAAGATGAGTTGAAAACAATCATGTTGTGCTCTAATATCACATATGCTACTAGCATTTTCGATATACAAATACACCCTTATTATTTTGAAAACTATATATTTGAGCATTTTTTACAAACTTCTCATCATTGATGGGGTCCATTATTACTGTTATATATAAAGAAAGATATTATATAAATTTATTCCATACCATTTCAAAAAAAAAAAAAAGAAATAAATAAATAGAAATTTATCTTATTCTATATAAAATTTTACTATTTCTAATTACTCCTAAAACATAAATAAATAAATATTTATTTAATTTTTTTAAAAAAATTTTACATTAAAATATTCTTAAATTTATTTAGGGGTACGTGAAGGGTAAAAAATTACTTTTATCTAGTATTTTTAGCGAGAATTAACAATTTTTGAAAGTGAAAATTCTATGATTACTTAATTTTTTGATTACTTTTATTTTATTTTTTCTTTATCATCATATAATGAAAGTGTAATTTATTATTTAATGATAATTATTACTTTGTAAAAATTCAAGTAACCATAGAATGCATATTTTGAAAGGTATCCAGGCTTGGCGTGGTGGCAAGGGCATTTCATGCCGTTGTGGAGGTTGGAGGGTCAAACCCCACTTCACCCAAAAAAAACTAACAAATTAATCTAACACAAACAAATCGTTGTTAAAAAAAAAAATATATATGGTTTTAAAATAATAAGAATGTATTTTCACGTGAGAAAAAGGTTGGCAGCGGACGTGTCACAATTAAAGTTTGGGGTTATGAAAGAAGAATGTTGAGCAAGGAAAAATTGAATTGAGGGTGTTGAAAAGTGAAAAAGCATTCGATTGCGGTGGCAATGGAAAGCGAATCGGAAATGGTGGCGTTTCCGTTGCTAACGACGCCGATAGAATCCAACTACAGAGCATGCACTATTCCCTACAGATTTCCCTCTGACAATCCACGCAAGCCTACTCCTACTGAGCTTCAATGGATCGACCTCTTTCTCAACTCTATCCCTTCTTTCAAGAAACGTGCTGAGACTGATCCCACTGTTGCCGATGCTCCTGTTCGAGCTGAGAAATTCGCTCTCAGGTAACCTAAATCAACTCTTCTTTTTAACTTTGATTATTGAATTTTGTTCTATTTTGCTCTGTGCATCTTCAATTCAATTCAAGAATTCAAATTCTTGACCTCAGCTAATGTTTTCTTACTTCAATGTTCTATTGTGTTTTTTTTTTTTTTTCCTTTTTCCTGATAATAAGGTACGCTGAGATCCTTGAGGACTTCAAGAAAGACCCTGAGAGTCATGGTGGTCCACCTGATTGCATCGTAAGATCACATTTCGTGTTTTCCTTTTTTTTTTTTTTTAATAATTTAAAGATGGATGATTCATATGCAATTATTACATGTCTGTCCTTGTATTATCCTCGAATGCAGCTTCTTTGCAGACTTCGTGAGCAAATACTGAGAGAGTTGGGATTTAGAGACATTTTTAAGAAAGTCAAGGTTGCTTACTTTTTGTTTTTGGCCTCACAATGCTCTGTGAAAAAAAAAAAAAAAAAACAGTTGCATTTTCGTTCTGGTTTCATACACTTGAAAGATGTTTTCCTTTTTGATGCAATAGGAAGAAGAGAATGCAAAGGCTATATCTCTATTTGAGAATGTTGTTCGTCTTAATGATGCTATTGATGATGGGGCCAAGCGTCTTGAGAATCTGGTCAGAGGAATATTTGCTGGAAACATATTTGATCTTGGTTCTGCACAGGTTGGTCAAATTTCATGCAATATTTTATTATTTTTTAATCCTTTAATAACTCATCAACTCTCCCTAACTTGTGGGTATAACTCATGGCTACATTTATAGAAACATCTAAACTAGATATTTTGTTGATTTATTTTGTCTACTTGGGCATCCTGCATGATGCATGCTCTCATGTTTAATCACCAAGTTCTTTTAGCCTTCCTCTTCCTCTGGACACCTTAAATTTGAATCATATTCTGTTTTGCGCATTGATAGTCTTTGTGTATGGTTGGACAAATTTTTTTCATTCTCAATTAAAATGACCATTTCATAGCTCAACTCCATTCTGATTTGCTGTTTATTTTCAATGTGCTGAAGCTTGCTGAGGTCTTCTCAAAGGATGGAATGTCTTTTTTGGCTAGTTGTCAAAATCTTGTTCCTCGACCCTGGGTCATTGATGATTTGGACACCTTCAAAGCAAAATGGAGCAAGAAATCTTGGAAAAAGGCAAGTTATTTATTTGATTTGTCTTAGTAAAGTCTCTTTCTCTTGAAGCAGTCACAGTCACATCGAGTTCATCTCCATAAAAGTTAGCAGTGCCATTCATGCTATAAATATTCCTAATCACTGTTTTTTTTTTTGGTCAGAACAGGCTGTCATTTTTGTGGATAATTCTGGTGCAGATATTATTTTAGGTATTTTACCCTTTGCAAGAGAGCTACTTCGGCGTGGAACTCAGGTTTGTTTTTCTGGTTATGGGTTTTATATTATACTCATTTGCAACTCATACGTTTTTTCCATAACATGTTTATGACAAATACGTAACTTGTTGATGTACACTTCCAAGCAAATTCTTCCCAGCAAAGGTCTTAAATAACAATCAAGGCTAGAGCCACTGAATTATTATGTAGTTATAGGAGGGATAAAATTAAGGGGTGCGGGGGTGGGGTGAAGTTGAGTTGGAGTTGCCTCAATGGATGTAGCATCCATGATGGATCACAATGCCACAATGGCCGTAACTGGCTGCTTCACCTGTAATTCTTTTATCATCTTCCCAAATTAATATTAGTAGGGCCATAAGTTCATTACAGAACAGTCATCTGTGTAATGATACTCTTTAATATCTTGGTAATGATTATATATCATATTTTGATTTCATTCTTAAATTTTCAAATGTTTTCTAGCTTACTTTAAATTATCTTATTTCATGCAAGGCTAAATTTTACTTTCAAGTTATCCCTCAAACTGGAATATCACTCAGTTATTAGGGAAAATTCAAGCTGTCAAGTTTGTTTGTTTATATTGCATATTAACGCTCAACCATTGAGAACAATAGTTCAAAATTTTCAACCTCAATCCCGAATTCACTTCTGAATGATCTGGTTAATGGAGAATAATTAGCCAAAACTCTGCTGTTTTTGAGATTAGGGTTAGGGTTGTAGAACTCAAATTAGGTTGAAATATGGATCAAAGATCTGATATCTTTGTATCTTAACAAAACCAAAAAAATCAACACCTTTTCTTAAAGCTTGAAGCTCCATACGTATGCTTTCCAACTTGCTTCCCTCTTATTTAATAAAATACTGAATCCGCTGCACCCCAGCTCATTCTAGAAAAATTCAAAATAATTGAAATACCCCTTGATTGCTAACTTCTAAGCATGCCTAGCTATTGAAATGTGAACAATAACATTGTAAGATCATTATTTTGACTTATGTATGGAGTTCCATTAATATTGGCATCATTTGCTTTTTTTTTTTTCGAATTAAACCCTCTTACACACCAATGGTTATATACAGATTGGATTGCAAGTGGAACATGGCCTTTCTCTGTAGGAAGGAATATGTATTGATATTAGATGTAAGATTGGCACAAGGGCTGGGGATATCCAGATGGAGCATAGTGAAAATCATGTCCTTGCTACTGATAGTTTTAAGTTTGCTTTTGTTTTTTTAATTATAATTTTCTTTTTAGGGTAATGGAAATCAATATTTCCCATTATTATCTTTATAAGCGTTGCACTTAAGTAGAAGGTTTAATATTTCCTTTTTTGAAAAGTTTTGGCAGGGCTGTTGGCTTAAATGCCATTTTCATCATTAAATTGTGTTTTCTTCTTTTCTCTCAACGGGCTTGTCTCATGATTGACTTTATGAAAATTCTGTATCTTTCATTCAATCTATAATTCTACACCTCATAGTTAAGTCTCTAATTTATCTGATAATATGATATATAGTTTCTACATAAGAGTTTCGCAAGGCAAGAAGCTTGTCGGGACTTCAAAATACATGAGTCAGCATATTTTGTCACCTTTGGAGAGAGCAAAAAAACTAGGAATCCAGTTAATTTACATAATTAAGCAAAGTGAACTTTTCTTTGTGAAATATCCGATAAGGCACTAGTCATATCTCTGTTGGTACAAATTATTGCCATGTGTTTCTTAATTATTCAAGCTATCATCATCAAAGCTTTTTTTCTTTTTCCTGTAATTTAGGCAATCTTGAAGGTCTTTTAGTATATGGCTGTCTCAGCTCTAGAAAATTGATCTTATTTTCTTCATTTCATACTCTTGCTTCGGGTGGTGAATGGGCAGGTAATGATTCATAGGCACTGAGAGAATTTTGCACATTGAGCTTGCAGCCATTGTTCGCTTTCTTGTTGTGATGCAACCAGAGCCACCTTCTGAAAACACTTTTCTACTTATAGTCCCCCAATATGAGTCAATATCAGATTAAGTTTTTATTTTCTGATTGGTATGTTATGTGCTACCAACATAGTGAATCTCACTCATTCTTACATTATGAGGTAGCTTTCGCAATTTGAAGGCAAGTTTTTGTATTTTTGAGAATTGTTTATTGTCCGTATTGCTTAAAAGATTTTGTTAATTTAACTGAAGTTGAAACAAACATAAAGGGAAGAGGTAGAAAGGATGAAGCTGGGTTCTTTTTTTTTTGGGTGATATTTTGGAACATTTCAGACGTCAGAGAAGAGGTTGGAGAACACTGCACATTTTTTAAGAACCAGTTGTTGTCCAGCCATCTTTGTAGGCCTGTGCTTCTGGTGCTTCCAGAGAAGTGTCTTGTACAAAGCTTTACTTATTAATATTGCCTTTTTGTCCCTTTTCTTTTTCTTTTTCTTTTTCATTTTTTTTATTTACCTTTCTGCTGATTGTGGTAGGAGTGTTCTTTATCCTTCGCATTAGACTCCTTGTCTATGAATTATATTTTCTTCTTTAAATAGAAAAGTCATGAGGTTTTCAGAACTCCATTTTAAAATCTAATCATTTTATAACCATATAAGTTGGTATGGGATCTTAAAATTGTTATGGATATTTCAATGGATCATGAGATTCTGAAAATTTGAGGTATTGCCTGATGCTTGTTGTAATTTCTGGCAGCATTAAGGTAACAATAACACTAGAAAATGCTGCATTGGCGATATGCAACTTATGTGAAAGCAGCATGCTGATGATTTAACCATGGCTATGGTGTTTTTGAGAAAATTTTGCTGCACTGGATTCTAGAAGGTTGGGTTATATTTTAGATGCATTATATATGGTATATAATGTTGAATGTTAGTCTGAAGAGTGACAACTTCAGCAATTCTGCAGATTATAGTAGAATATAGAAACAGCAAGTTGAATCTTATTTATGTATTTGAAATGATATTATGCCTTAGCAAATTCACAATTAGATTGGTGTCGGTTTAGCACTGTTGGTTGGATATGTCCTTGTTTCCTCCATCAATACTAAAAGTGCTTATTTGCAATTGTTTTTATTAGGCCCTCAAATTTGAGAAGTTGCTTATTTAACTTTTAGTCACCTCCAAGTATATATTTGTGGGTATGAAAAAAAAGCATGTTTTTATGTTAAATATTTTATGGTGTTGTTATTCTCTTAGGATTTTCTAAATGGAGGATTTGGTTTTGTAATTCAATTTCAGCTACTTTGTACCGCTGCTTTTGATTAATGTTTTTTTTTCAAAGAAAGGAGCATATAGAAAATATAAATGTTGTTTGGCTGTTATCTAAATTAAACCATATCCTTTGAAGACCAAACCAAGCTAAATATGAATTCAAATATAATAGCTCTATTGCCATTTGTACCAAATAATATGCCTTTAGAGTTGCTATATTGCTCTCACTTGCTTGTTGCTGCTTTCCATCTTTAGCTTACTTCCTTTCCATGTTCTCTCTCTTTTTTGCAGGTTGTATTGGGTGCCAATGACTTGCCCTCCATTAATGATGTCACTTACCCTGAACTGATTGAGATTCTATTGAAGGTGACAGGATGAAAAACTAAACTATATGGTGGTGTTTGTGTTGGGTTAAGTTTTCTAATTGAAATGCTTATTTCCAGTTGAAAGATGCAAATGGACAGCTTGTGGGTGTTGATACTTCTAATCTTTTGATTGCCAATTCTGGGAATGATTTGCCAGTAAGGAATACATGTGCTATAGTTTTTGCTCTAATTACTTGTTGAACAAGGATCTTTCACTATTACATTAATGGGTATTTATAACTCTTTATGCTTGTCTATCAATTGCAGGTTATTGATCTCACAAGAGTATCACAGGAGCTAGCTTACTTATCTAGTGATGCAGATCTGGTAATATTGGAAGGGATGGTAAGTTCTTTCCCAAATAATATCAATATGAAGATGAAAAAGGAAATTTCTAACTTGAATAAATAATATCAAATAATATATGAATTTGACAAGCAGTCTAGTGTATGGACATGAGAATAAAGTGAATGGGATTTGAGCCTTGATGCTTGACCAGTGGAAAACAGAGGGAACCTCATCAAGAGAGCAAGAGAGGGAAAATGGGAGTTTTAATATATGGTTATTAGTTATGTATTAATCAAATAGTCTTTAGAATATTGAACTCGCCAATCTGTGGCACTCAAGTGTTCGTTGCTTTTGGCAGGGTCGCGGGATAGAAACAAATCTTTATGCTCAATTTAAGTGTGATTCTCTGAAGATCGGAATGGTAACTGTTTTGTTTATTTATGCTTGTGCGTGTGTATGCACATGTGAGAATATTTGTTAATGGGCGTTAATTTGTAAGATTTGATTAATTTTGTGATATTCTTTTTCTTTTTTTTTTTTTTAACTTTAAAAAAAAAAATCAGGTGAAACATCCAGAGGTTGCACAGTTTCTTGGTGGACGGCTTTATGATTGTGTTTTCAAGTACAATGAAATCTTGAGCTAGCTTCATCTATTTCTGTATTCTTAAATCAATTTTTAGCAGTATTATTTAAATTATGCTTATTTAGGTCGTTATTGCGTTACACTTGCATGTATTTATCACTAATTTATTATCATTAACTTAATAAAGGAGGAAAAAAAAAAAACCTGATTTATACAATTTTCATTTTTCCATACATGCATGTGGAAATTTGTAGTATCTTTATTTTATTCTAGTCTCTGATAGAGACATGATTGTTTGCATCAGTGCAGAGGTCCTTGTGTGCTTGCTTATGCATGCTTGCTTACTCGTCTGTTGTCATTGTCTACCATTGCTACTTTTAGCTCAAGTCGATCAACTTAGATTTCTCATTTTATTCATCAACATTTGGAAAAAAAGAAGCATTCAGATAGAAAGGAAGCAATATGTTGTCAAACACAGCTGTGTCATTTTTTGGTTGGATATGAAGCCATTTTGTTGATCCCGCATAGCCCTTCTGGTTTGTCTGTGTTTCTCTTCATGCGTATGTACCCATTCTAACCCAACTTTGGTACCCAGGAGTTCTTCACGATGATGTAATCTAGCCCCTTTGATGAACCATATCCAACTGCTGCCACTCCATGATCTAGATCTGTCCCTCAAGGTCCCGTGAATACCTCCTGCAAGAACCCCAAAATTTTGAAATGTGCATTCTTACAAATATAATATATGCATGCGAGTCAATATTCTTACCCCGCTGTAGAATTGGAAATCCCTCCCAGAAGCCTCAGTAGCTACTAAGGGGTTGGTGAGCAAGTGCCTTCAAGAGGCTTCCTTCATCGTTTTATGGTACATACATCATGGTAACCATTGATAGTCACTACCTCCATCTCTTCTTGGAGACAACAACCAGAGAAATGTTAGACAATTTTACTAGTCTTTTCACAAACGAGTCTAGCTTAGAATTAGCATAAACTATGAAATTAGGGCATTTTCAAATGCTGAAAATGCCAGTTACCCACCCTCTTTTCATCACAAGTGCTTTCCTCCATTCGATATGGGTAGTCTTCCTCCCTGTGGAGTCCACCACTGTTGATTATGTATTAAAATGCATAATCCATGAGGCCTCCATTGCAGCCGCTGTTAAAGGATATATCACAGTCTACCAACTGCTGCTCGGACAATGAAGTTAAATTTCCTCACAATCTGATTTATGCTCTCAACAGCAGCAACTGTTGAGAACGCCCAACAGCTACCACACAAGCCTTGGTTTTTGACTGGTGTGACAGCTCCTTTCTTTCTCCAATTAACAGATTTAGGCAAGTATATTACATCTTTGTAACTGAAGTCTTCATAAGTTCCCCTCCTGGGAACGTTGGTATTCAATCCCAAGTACTTGCTCTTGAACTCTTCATGGTTTCTGCAAATTCATTCATTAGGTTGTAACATCTTTGTTTCTATAATCAATGTGCTTCAAATTATCTCTGAAAATCTCAAACCTATGTAGCTTCTTTTCAATGCTTTTATAGGTTTTGCCATGCTTAGACATCCATGATTTAAATAGCTCAGTGAGTTTAGTCATGGAAGTTAGGTGCTCTGGTGAGTAACCCACAATCGAAAAGTCACGAGCAACAACTGAACAAATGATGAGAGACGCAAGAAATGTGAAGAAAGAAATGTTAGAAACTGAGCGAGCCATTAAGATTTAAGGGAGTTAAGCTTAAGAAGATTTCAAAGGATGAAGCAGATTGAGGAGCTGCGCAGTTATATATATAGGATACGGCTTTGGTTTCATAAGTTGCTTCCAAAAGAAGTAGCTGAATTAACTAATTTTGAATGCATACCGATTCTTTAAGGTTGATTCTTTGAGCATGCATGCTTTCTCTCCAAGCATCATTTTGTAGTTTGTTTGAAGAAAATCCTAATTAACCTCTTAATGAAATCTATTATCTATCTATATAGTAATGCTAAATCTAAGAGAAAGTAGTGCATGTTTATAATTCTAAGGTAGAGATAGTCTCAAATGGGTACATAATTTTCTATTTCTCTATAAAGCTATAAAATTTTGTCATTTTTCATTTCTATATTTTGACTCTATACATTTAATATATAAAATTAATGGTAATCATTTATAAGTAGTCAATAGTTTATAACTTAATATATTCTTATATATTTTTTATTTTATCATGTAATAAAATATTTTGATATTTTGAAAAATAATAAATAAACTTGTACAAGTACAAATATGTACACCGTGGTTTAAGCGTTTTAGCATTAGGGGTCTGTAATTTTTTTTTTTTTTGGTGACACTTCGATACCCTTAGTTTCATATTTATAGCACTTGCGTGACAAAATTTGTTACAACTCATGATTTCTCTCACTTCTAGCATCCAAAAAATTTGATTTTTAATTTTAATCAAATTCTCATAATTTTAACATGAATTTAGCAATAGTGCCATTGTTCATAGCGTTTAGAATATTTTTTTTAAATAAAAATAAGGAAAATTGTTTCTATTTTTTATTTTATTTATGTTATTATTACTACTTAAAACTACCATGAATAAACTTATTTTTCCCTCCTCTATCAAATTGTATTAAAATTTTAATTTTCGGATGCTTGAGAAGAGAGAAATCAGAAGTTGTAACAAAATTTGTCACTTAAGTGCTATAAATATGAAACCACAGGATATTGAAGTATCACAAAAAAAAAAAAAAAATCACAGATAAAAATAAAGCGGATATTTAAGTTTACTAAAAAAATGATGTGAATCCAAGCCCAAGTTCATGGCCCAATAACTTCCAAGTGAGCAATGATGCATTTAAAGTCCAAGAAGGCCCAATGACAAGATCAAAGTCAAAGAAGTTACAAGAGGCTTTAATTGGACTCATTCAAGATATATGGATGGCCCAACACCAAAATGCAATTCCAATCAATGAAGGACAAGTGGAGACCCAACAAATTATGTTTATATCATCAAATCAAGTGGAAAATGCACCAAACGTGTATTCGGAACCTAATGCATTTTTTTGACATTTTGGAGAGTTACAAAGAGTGTTAATGCAAGCAATAACACCCTTTGTATAACCTAAAACGTTTTCTAAGCTATTAAAACAGCCTAATAACTTATTAAAAGTTATTTTTAATAGAATAATTCATGGGGTTACTCATTTATGGCTAACATATATGTTAGAAAGTGATTAATACCATTAATGTTATATTTAATAATGGCTGTAAAGAATAGTTATAATCCCATGTTTTAGTATCTAAAATAGGTGTGTGTGCTTGGCTTTGTCTCCTATATAAACAAGGCAATTTCTTCTTTGTAAGGCATAATACATTTGAATGAATTTGAGTTTCTTTGATAAGAAATTTGCTTTTAAGTTCTTGCATGAACTTTGTGACTTATCAAGCATAGTTTGGCTTGTGGTGTCAAAATCTAAATCTTTGTCTTCTTCTTTACTTATCAAACTCTTTTGTTTGTGGCCTGGGAAGATTATAAAGTCTAATTTGATCTTTTATCTTTGCTGGTAGAAGGGTGAATTAGTTTATCTCCAATCTTATCTCAATTCTTGAACGGTCCTGAATATAAAAATTGTTGGAGGGTGTTAGATTCTTCATCACAACTTATCATAGTTCTTAAAACTATTGGAGAGTTTGTGTGTTGTAACTAATGATTTCCATCAAAAAAATATATGTAAAACTAAAATCTTAACAATGTTATACTTCAAACTTGAGCTCTAATTGAGTTTAATTTGAACATATGAAAGACGATTTTATGAGAGAGAATGAGAGAGTTGAATATAATGTGATAAAAACATTTGCGAAAAAAAAAAATCTAACTTTATACTTGATAATTAAATATATATGATATTTAAGAGTTTTTAAGATTCTAAAAATTTTTACAAGTCTTAAATTTTAATAAATAAAATTGAATTAAATAAGGAAGAAAAAATTTTAAATATATATATATATATAAAAAAAGACATTTATTATAAGTATAATTGAAAACTTATAAGAACTACCAGCTTCTAGGGTAGTTTACACGCCTATCTAGTATACTAATAGGCAAGTGTTATGTACAACCAAAAAGGTAAAATAACTGAGTTGATTGGCACGTACCT